>JAWZYT010003725.1:15000-30000 GCA_034508575.1 Petrolisthes manimaculis | reverse complement strand
GGTCCAACTTCGGCTCATCTGAGGGTTAATTGAAAAGTTGAAAACCCACACAGTTCTTCCATCATCCAGCCTGGGAGAATTAGGGCTTTTATTTCAACTACTACTTTCTTTAATTAAGGCTTTTAATTAATATTATGTAGACGAATTGAAGACTACTGTTTAAGGAGGAAATTCGGTGTTGGTAAATTGGGAGCAACTGAATCCTCCAAACTATTCTAAGCAACAGAACACCATTATTTTTGCTCTCCTGGTCCTGTTTCCTGGCATATTATGGAGTAATCAAGGCACTCCAATTTAACAAAAGTGAATTACCACCTTAAGGGGAGGGTATAGCCTTGGCATTTTTGGAGATAATTATGCCCCCCCAAAAAAAACTATTTAAACAACAGGCCATGCACCTTTATCTATATTCATCTGGTCCTGTTTCCTGGCATACTTTGGAGGAATTGAAGAGTTCTAATGCACCAAAGATATACTCTGTGGAGGAATCTGCCGGCATTCATTAAGGACCCTGTGATCGTGTATGAAAATTGGAGGCTTCTGATTCCTCCTGACCATGCCACAAAACTAAGCTCCTTCCCTATAGGTGGTGTTTCGTGGCAATATTTGAAGGACTCTTTAAACTCCAATTATCTGACGACAACACAGGGTCCTTAAAGTACAGACAGGCTCCCTTTAGTCTTGGTGTATTCTTGGGTGGTAAAGTTAACGATATAGTGTTACATTAATTAAAGGAAGCGTCACAAGAATACCTTTGCATGGCTGGTTGAGTTTTCTCGGCTTTATACCCGAGAAATTCGCTTCGTTAAGAACTCAGCAGCGTATCAGACACCCAAGTGGAGACGCTCTTGCCTCCTTCCAATGTTAAGATATAGGCCCGTAGTTTTAAAATAATTGAGGGCCCTTACTGGAGCTCTATGAACCCTCCAAATAATCCAGGCCACAGAACGCTTCAGTGTTTCTAATAGGGAATCTGTTACCTGGAGTAGTTTGGAAAATTCCTAGAGCTCCAGTAAGGGCCCTCAATTTTTTTTAAACTACGGGCGTTAGTAAATAGAACCTTGATAATATAACACGACAACAAAATTTGACTTGTATACATTCACCACTTCTTTTTTTATTCTCAGTCCATTATTTAAACCACCAATTATAAAGATTTCCCAGTCTTCTGTTTTTTTATTACACATACATAAAGAGTGATCACGAATGAATAAATAACTTCATTTCTAGGCTTCTGGTAATGATTTTTTATTCCTAGCCTCCCTCGTCTAACTTCACTCTTTAATACATTGGAGTGCCTTGATTCCTCCACAGTATGCCAGGAAACAGGACCAGATGAACAAAAATAATGGTGTTCTGTTACTTAGAATAGTGTGGAGGAATCAGTTGCTCCAGATTTGCCAACACTGTACTTCTTCCTTAATACTTCCTCACTTCCTTCTCTCATTCCTTATAATTTTCCTCCTTGACTCCCTCCTTCCTTACTTGCTCCAGTCGGTTGTGTGTGAAGAGTATTATATTTTTAGTTGAACGAGAATGGCGTACACACAACATACCCTCCCTCTCTTCCCCTCCCCTCCTCCACACACACACAACATACCCCCTCCCCCCTCCACACACACACAACATACCCCCCTCCCCCCTCCACACACACGCAAAATACCTCCCCCCTCCACACACAGACACACACACAGATACATAGACACGTTCACCATTACCTTCAGCTAGAACAAACATAACCTCCGCAAATTAACACACACACACACAGACATCAGTAATCAACTAGGACGCACATAACCTCCCCTGATTAACACACACACACACACACACACACACACACACACACACACACACACACACACACACACACACACATCACTAACTAAATTTGTTGTTAGTTTCTCTATTAAAAATGATGAGAACTTTGAGGCTGAGACACAATTGCTGTCCTCATCTGTAAAAAAAACACAGTAAGAGAAGTCCACAATCAAGCCACTACCCCCTGTAATCACACACACACACACACACACACACACACACACACACACACACACACACCATCACGTCCCCCTACTGATCACCTTCACAATCCATCACATAACTTTGGCCCACGTACCACCAAAAACAACATCCCATCAGCACACAACCCCATCACCAGCATGCCTGCCTCGATTGACAATACCTGCCTAGTCTCTCACGGCAACAAGAATCCTTTAAAACAGCCTGTGATGTTGTGGGAGAATACGGAGGCCTCTCGTTCCTCCTGATTATGCTGGGAAACAAACTCCTTTGTTATTGGTAGAGTTTCTTGGCAAATTTGGGGGACTCGAGTACTTCTAAATATTTTCTGGCTACATTATAGGGTCCCGCTGATTACATGACCTGCCTACTTAGCTTTTGCCTGCTCACTTAGCTTTCACCAACCCATTTTAGCTTTTGTCTGTACCCTTTTAAATTTAAGTTGCACATACACTTAGCTTTTACCTACCCACTTAGCTTTTCTCTATAAGCACTTATCTTTCCCAATACCCACTTAGCTTTAGACTGCTCATGTAGATTTAACCTGGTCACTTACCTTTTGCCTGTCTGATCACTTAGTTTCAGCCACTTCAGCCACTTAGCTACAATTTGGCCACGTATCATCAACCGACCCCTTACTCTCTTAGTTTTAGTCGACTCATCCATATACACCTCCATCAGAGTCGAGGTATTGTAGTTAGTTATCTCCTGATTGAGATGTTGGTTGCAATTGTCTCACATCCAATACATACCTCTTGGTTAAGGGATTTTTTTTGTGTGTGTGGTCTCTGATTTATCGTTTTAAGGGGAGTCACCTGCTGTCTACAAATTGGAGCACATGTAGCCCTCCAAACTCTGTCATAAAACACATTTGTGCAGTCTTATAATTATATAGGGAGGGATTCTGTTTCCTGGCATAGTTTGGAGGAATCAGAAGCTCCTAATTCCCGACAGCCAACACGTATTAAATGAGGATGGAAGAGTTGTTATGTCTGGTAGATTGGTTTATATTTTGTAAAAGGATGGAGAATTGTGAAGGACTATACCTGGGTAACCTTCAGTAAAAAAAAAAATGATAATAACGTGTAGTATGTTCCCTTTATTTTTATTTTTACTTTTTTTATCCTAGCGAAAATGTACCTACTTCCCCATTTATTTCTTTATTGTTTTGTTTTTTCGGTAATGTATTGCGATCCGATAAAACAGAATTGGAAATGGAGAGGAAGAGTGTTTTTGTGTTGGTAGGAGGGTAGGAGGAAGAGAAAGAGAAAGAGAAAGAAATGATGAGTGCAATGCAAAGACGAGAAAAAAAGAGGAGAAGGAGGAGGGGTATATAGGAGGAATGTGTGTGTGTGTTGATTGGTCCAGGATAGGTAGGTGTGTGTGTGTGTGTATGTGTGTGTGTGTGTGTGTGTGTGTGTGTGTGTGTGTGTGTGTGTGTGGGTTGGAGGATGACAAGGAGAAAGACAGGATGAATGTAATAAGTAGAGAATACAATGGAGTAAGAGGAATAGAAGTGTAAGTGTGTATGTGTTGGTCTAGGATAGGTAAATGTGTGTGTGTGTGTGTGTGTGTGTGTGTGTGTGTGTGTGTGTGTGTGTGTGTGTGTGAGGGGGTCGACTCCATCTTCGGGTGTCTGTACGGATGAACACTGACACGCTCTATTAATTGACTTACCACCACTGTTTACTGAGCGGCTCCCTGCACTGATCGAGGAGGAGGAGGAGGAGGCAGGCCAGTGTACACAATAAGGCAAGTGCTGTATGCCACAATTATAAGATAATACACAGGTAAACAGACTGCCTGCCTAAGACCCTGTACACAAGATAAGCAGAGGGCAGATATTGGTAATAAACAGTGTGAGTCACAGTGGTACCCATGTGATATAGAAGCCAGTGTATAGCAAATAACTAGATAACCACCAACCTTATTAATATTGGCTAACACCTGAATACACAGGGGTTGTTCTTATCATTGTTGTTCTCTACCTACGATAGAGAGTAGGGAGAGAATAGAGAAAGAGAGTAGAAAGGAGAGTAGGGAGAGAATAGAGAAAGAGAGTAGAAAGGAGAGTAGGGAAAGAGAGTAAGACTCCGACATAACCAAGGAATGGTCACAAGGAGATATGCCTAATCCACAGATAATATAAACTGATTAATGTAGCAGACTAGGTATGACTAAGAACACGAGGACTATACCTCATGACCACATGACAACAAGACAAGTAACTTTCCTACCACATGATCCACGTGGCATCCGGCCACGTAAGCATGACAACACACAGTAATAATTGTATCCAAAGACAACTGACAACTCAAGTGAAATTGTATATAAACAGTGATACTTACCTAATAGGTAGGATAACTTAAACTGTCTCCCAGGGCTATAGGCTTGTCTCCACAGAGAGAGACTATATACATATAAGACCAGGCACATCAGTATCATTCCCTGTGTAGATATAAGTGTATATAAATAAATGTATTAAGCCTTGAATAAGAAACTTGTGAAATCAATTACCTAAGAACACCACTCCGCCGAACTCGCTACCAACAACTAACAACCAACAACCAACAACTCACTACAACAACAATGTACTGTACCAGATTCTTTGAAGAGACTAGAATCAGGACTGGTACATTTTGGTGACAGCGGTGTTTTTGTGCAACATACAAGATTGCAAAAAGGTAGACTTCACGGGAGACAGTGAATAACATAGTTCAAGACAAGTTGAAGATTTTATTTGTAAATTCTCTCAAATAATTTCTTCAGTGGGAATAATCTTACAACCTCTAACGACAAAGATAAACCACAAATTCATCACCTACAAGACACCTACTTCAACATAACTGCAACTAGACCTACAACGGGACCTCATCTACTTCACAACAATCAATCATCACTACCCCAGGCGTCCCTGTACGTAAATTCTCTCGTAAGGACAACGCCATCCCTTCATCACTACCCATGAGCGTCCCTGGAACGTAAGGACGTCATCACTTCATCACTACCCATGAGCGTCCCTGGAACGTAAGGACGTCATCACTTCATCACTACCCATGAGCGTCCCTGGAACGTAGGACAACGTCATCACTTCATCATCTCCATTCTCCAAGCTGACACCTTGTTACGTAAATTCTCTCGTAAAAGGCAAGTCAACATTCATCATCTTCACTCCAAGAACGACTACTAGTGTGTTAGTGTGCGAGCTACTCATCACCACGACTGGCCAGACACCCCACCTAGACGTCAACTCGTCGTCATCATCATCGTTGCAACTAAAGTACTAAAAGTAGGTACACATTACATGTACATTACATTATTTTTCACTTGTCTACGAACATGTTAGGATAAAATTAGGTTTCCTCATTAAAGCCCAGAAAGAAAGAAAAGAAGTGCCAAATTAAAACAAAGTAAAGAATTCTTCCCCATTAATCTAAAGGTATCGCAATAACTTCGAATATCCCTGATAATGATTCATTACCCTCTGAGCTAGATTCCCCTGCCTCCCTAAAAAGTCTCGTTGTGGTGCCAACACATACGAGTACATTTTCTTCTTCTCCAACCATAACCCCATTAAAAACTCAATCTGTCTATTATATCATCCTGTATTATCACTAACAATGACTACTCCTCTACAATCTCCTATCGTCTCTGCTCATCATCTAACAAATACTGATTCCACTGTCTCTTCTATGCTAACAATGAAACTCTTACCTACCACCATTTCTCATGTAAAGCATTTTAAGGGAGATAATCCAAGATATGGGATTCATCTCTTCTTGCGTCATTTGGAGAAGATATTTTGCAAAGCGAATGTAGAGCAGGACGAACATAAAATAGCATTGGTAAGAGAGTATATTGCACAGGTTAGTCCAGCCAGTTCTAGGTTAAACACAAGTGCTTTTTCTAATCCAAAGAATTTAACGTCATATGCCACATTTAGACAGTTACTTATTGATGTTTTGGGGGATGGTAAAGTACAAAAATCGTTCTCAAGGGTTCAAAGAATGACTAAAAGAAAGGCAAACAAAATAAATACAAGGGAACTAGCAAAAGCACTTGCATCAGCAGGATCGCTAGAATTATATTCAAAGAAATCTCGCATCATACATCATGTATTACATATTACTCACTCCAGGGATAAGAAGAATCATAATTTTGATACCATAACTCAGAAGGAATCACACAGACAACGTTGCAAACATTGTAACGAAGATAAGCATAAGACCAGTGAATCTGATAGTAATAAATATACAGGAAATTATCAAGGGAAATCAAAGTATAAATACTGTCATTCACATGAGTCAAATTCGTATTCCTTAAATGAACACATGATCCTTAACAAAAGGAAACAAAGCTTGCACAATCGAAACATGATGTATGAAACGAGACCACCACGATATTAAAGTGGCATCAATAATCACATAAGTAAATAAATACTGCCCTGTCGTCGTAAATACCTATAATATAATAATAATCCCTGTCTAAGTATCACATAGTAATATTTCATTAATGATAGACACAGGAACAGCAGTTTCCTTGTTATCGGATAATTCCTTTAACAAATTGTGCAACTTAGATCCCCAGCGGGTTTTATAAACTAAGATTGAACAGGTGATATAAAATTGTCACATATGACAAATAATAAATGAACAGGTATTAGGGACACTAAACCCTTCCTGTACGGTTAGACAAAAACTAACCAAATACACATAATAATATGCACTAAACATAAAATAATACATTTTAGGTATTAATGTATTTTAATACAGGATTGTCCAGGCCAAAATATAAGTCCATATATATGTATTGAAAAAACAAAACAAAAAACGGGAACTATTCCATTATCATAAAGGCCTACTGCAGATAATACTATATTACCACTAAATTTCGTCCATGAGTCGAAGGTAGAGCTTCCATCTCATGTTACAACCACATATTAGTGTTCTATCCTTAGTAGAGTCTGGGAAAATAACCTGGGAATGTATCTACTTTCACTAATGTAAAGGATAATAATATTGCTACTATCTATATCTTTAAGAAATCAACTACAAATAATCAGGTAAAGAAAATGACATATTTATATGATCGGTACAAGATGGAAGTTAGACTAAATACCACAAGAAATATATCAATTTTAACCGAAGAGTTAAAAGATAATCATATAAGGGAGAAACTTAGAAAATTGGTCAGGAAACGATATTTTCTAATTTATCGTGATAATTTTATTAATATACTAGCCACATATCAAAATGCGATTGCCCTACCTGGTAACATTTTTAGGAATAACCTATTTATAAATAAGCATATAGGCGACCATACCTTATACTAGACACAAAGTTATAAGTGATAAATGAAATGTTGCATGAAAGTATTATTAAGATTTTAACTCCCCCTTTTAACAGTCAAATGTTTTTGGTTTCAAAAATGATGGTGAATTTAAGCCAGTACTTCTTATAGAGATATAATGCTACAAGTAAATATAAATATCCCCTCCCTCCTTTAAGGATGTTTTCGCTAACATTGCTCAAACAAAACATATTAAAATTGGTCAGTGGACACTGGCAAGTAGCATTATATAATAATACATTTAATACGTCCCATGGTTATTATGAATACATTCGTAGACCATTTGGGTTACGTAATGCTCAATCAACATTTAAGCATATGCTAAATTTTCGTGTTAGTGTTATTAATAACGTAGTCATCGCTTACCCAGACAATTTGATTATTTTTCTAATAAGGTACAATCACAATATTTAACAATAAGGAAGGTTAAATAGACATTGAATTAGGTAGGTCTCAAACTTTAAATATATATGTTTCATTATATTACCAGGATATTATAATGATAGGTTATACATTAACCACCACTGGGCTCCATACACAAGCATAAAATACGAACAATGAAAGTAAACTAACGTAAAATCACTCTTGAGTTTATGTTCGTATATAGAGAATCATTATAAAGACATTTTTCCCATTTAACAAACGCACTAAATAATCTCCTCAGGAGAGTGACAGATGTGTATGGAAGTCAGAAAAGTTAATAAAGGTTAATTAATGTCAGCTCCAATTCATGCATTTCCATCCTATTCATTACCTTAATAATAATAATATCACGTGTACAGATGCTTCTTCAGTAGACTTAGGCACTGTACTTATGTAAGATATAGCTAAGTTCTACGTCGGGTATCTACTTATGCATAACGAATATTTAATGCACAGCAAACTCGTTACTCTGTACCGGACCAGGAACAATTAACAAATAATGTTAGGGGCAATTCGTACTTTTAGAAAATCGTATTAGGCTATCCTTTACAAATACTCGTGAATCACTAATATATTCTTGGCTTAGTATAATCTCAAACCTTAGCGTGAAAAGTAGCCAGATATTATCGAACCATTAAGGAATTTCTCCCACATATTGATATTAACTACCTTCCAGGATGATTATAGAAAAAAAAAAAAAATAACAAATCCCTTAAACAATCATCTTGTCATTTACTTCAGAAGTCACTCATGGACGTGGTAAACATGCATAAACATTAGCAATTCCTATGCTAAAATATAATAAGACATTATTTAACTCTGAGGATGAAAATAATAGACGAGAATTACAGTCACTTCAATAACTTTTCCCATTATGATAAGATTTTTACAAAAAAAAAAAAAAAAAACTTAGTAAAAGTGACTTATAAACCAATGAAAGTGATACATTAAACAATGCTTCCCTCAGTGTTAATTACCCTTTTATCAAAATGCAACAGGACATCCTGGGAGAGAATATTAAAACAATCTCCATATAATAGACAATTAACATAAACTATGGGCAGATGAAAAAACATATATATCGCTCAGTGCGAAACATGCAATACTCCATGACAGGAATATAATCCTGGACGAATCAGGAGACATAATAGGAATAATTCTACTTTCCTTACCAATTACAAATCAGGGCATAAATAAACTATTACCTATGGTTAACCATTTTTCTAAATATTTAGTGGCGGCACCACTACATGATAAAAACCGCAAATAATACGTGCACATATATCTAATCCCAAATTATTTTATGCCTATATACATGTCCCAATATTATAAAGATATCTAATTTCTACTAATTTGAAGCAAACGTTTGTATAACCATATCTCCCCATATCTCCCAGCAGCTAATGGGTAACAATACGGCAAAACCGTAAAATACAACAAGTACTTGGTGGCACAGAAACAATGGAAATCCCTCCACATGGAAAGACTGCATCAAAAAAATGACAGTCTATGAATACTACAAAACATGGAAATAAAAGGAAAAACTCCTCAGGAAATACTATATGGCGTACAAGAAACGTCTTTCATATAATTATATGAGATAACAATTGCCACACAGAAGCCAGGCTACAACAAGGACAACTTCGCTGAACAACAGTGAGTTGCAGTTCAACAATTTCATCATGATGTACAAGCAATTTTCGGGCTTGCAAGGAAATAATGCGTAATCGCCTACACAAGCAAATTTCGGGCTTGCAAGGAAAAAAATGCGTAATCGCCTACACAAGCAAATTTCGGGCTTGCAAGGAAAATAATGCGTAATCGCCTACACAAGCAAATTTCGGGCTTGCAAGGAAAAAAATGCGTAATCGCCTACACAAGCAATTTTCGGGCTTGCAAGGAAAAAAATGCGTAATCGCCTACACAAGCAAATTTCGGGCTTGCAAGGAAAATAATGCGTAATCGCCTACACAAGCAAATTTCGGGCTTGCAAGGAAAAAAATGCGTAATCGCCTACACAAGCAATTTTCGGGCTTGCAAGGAAAAAAATGCGTAATCGCCTACACAAGCAATTTACGGGCTTGCAGGAACAAAATGCGTAATCGCCTACACAAGCAATTTACTGGCTTGCAGGAATAAAATGCGTAATCGCCGGTCTAATAAAGCAAATAATTCAAATGTTCACTCCAGGTGATACATAAAATAATACGGGTACCCGATCGAAGTTTAAAAACTTCACACAGTCATATCTTTAGTAGGTAATAAACTTATAATAAAGAATATTTTTACCAGGCGGATGATATTGTATATGTAAACAGGATAAAGAGATTGGTAAAGCGCGCAAAACCATCCAAAATAAAACCAATCCATATCACTGAAACATAACAATTTCCTCTTCTTAGTAAATTTATCCCTACTATATACTATATACTATATAATGAAATAATCAATTACAAACATAAATCCGATCGGTTTACTATGAAATAAAATAATATTTCTTTTACAGATGTGGCCCAAATCAACCAAAATGGATAATAATTTTGTCTCTACTCTCAACAGCTCCAGGCTCAGACGAGGAACACAACGCAGTACAGATGACGTCTTCAATCCGAGAGCTCTCCTATACAATTTTATTAACAAGCAGATGAAAAGAAAAGAAAAATAAATAAACTAATGGTGACGAATGATATAATCACTATTTCTTACTCTTTACAGATTTTATCCCAGTGAGCAGTGGCTACAGCTACAAGTATTTACTGATACACTAGTTTATTTGACAGGTATCACACAAATGGAATCCAGCGACTAAGGTAATATTGTTCGCTTATTATACAAAATATATAATGGCTTGAGCCATCACCACAGCCCAGAGCGTGGTTGGGAAAATTTTTACGTGTATTTGCGTGAACATTATTTGGTACTGCTTACATAGTGGTATACACATATATCCTATAAAATAAAGGATTATGAGACAAACTGTTGCATATCGTGGTAAGTGTAACAGGTAAAAAAGCATTGCACAGATATTAAATACGAATTATAGAGCTTTACTTAACCAAAAGAAAATATTCACATATACTTAGTAGGCTTCTATTTTATTTCTGCGAGAAGCAGGAAGCTGTATTACGAGTACAGAAACTTTGAAAGAAAGTACAACCATTTATTAGGAGAGTATTTACTGCGGGTAAGATAAGATTAACTCATACTTAATAACTATAATATGCAAAGGAAAAATCAGTGTGAAGTACTATCTTACCAAAATATCTTTCTTCCACCTATTTGAAATATTATTTAAAATCGTGCGTAGTATTTTAATACAAGATTATATACTCATTATTATTCCCATAGAAGGTAAAGTATTATTCATAAGCTACGCACTTCAAGAATTCCCAATGAAAATAGAAATAATCTTTTAATGTTCAAAATTCCTCCTAGAAGTATTATACTTAGTGATGATGTCATCAATGACACACACTCCTCAAGTACCATGTTGCATGTCTTCATTTATATGTTGGTCCTGCATAAATATTGGCAAGTATTCCTCCAAAGGATGCGAAATCTCCACTTGCTTTGAAGCAATTCAGGCACTATATGCATGTAATTCATATCTATTACTAATCAAACCTCTCTTATATCATCAAATTTCTATTTCTACTATCTATACTTACCTACTGATAGACTATTAACAATATATTACCCTACTCACCCTACACATGGCATGGATTAAGGCTACTGTAGAGAGGCAGACTCAGATAAAATCGATTCAAGGGAATCGTTACATTGGAAAATAAAATATATAATTGCTAGACAATATATCCCACTCTCTTCCACCTTTCAATATATTTCATTTAATATCGACTTGTTTAATATCTCCCTATTATCAGTTGTTTCAGAAAAAGTGAAGCTGGGAAGTTATTCAAGGAAACTGGGAATCAAACATCCTTCTAATATCAGTTGGTTACTCCATATATTGATGAAAATAAAACTTGGTACAAATATTTAATATCCCATGTCTTATCTTTCTGGCAGGTACTATAACATTTTTATATAGAAAAAGTCTACTGTCATATTTTGCATTGTATAAGAGAACTCTATCAATGTAGACTGAATTATCTTGTTATGGAAAATTAACATTGAGCTGTTATTGCACAGCCACAACATAGCAACAAGGCATCTTCATTAATGTGTGAATTTTTAGCATAGGTTAGCTTATACACATAACTACAAGCACCTAGCTCAACACATTAATTTTAAGATTATTTCTTTATGTATGTACCAGTGTATTTTATTCATGTATTGATGTTCATTTTAAGTATATGATGTGCCTATGTCTTTGATGTCAATTTTATATTATTATTGAGGTATTCACTGATAATATCTTAGTTATTGTGTACCCTACCTACATTGTATGTTTGTTTCCACAATCAAGGTAATCTGAGACAGATTACGGTAGCGGCCTCGAGCGATTGTACACAATAAGGCAAGTGCTGTATGCCACAATTATAAGATAATACACAGGTAAACAGACTGCCTGCCTAAGACCCTGTACACAAGATAAGCAGAGGGCAGATATTGGTAATAAACAGTGTGAGTCACAGTGGTACCCATGTGATATAGAAGCCAGTGTATAGCAAATAACTAGATAACCACCAACCTTATTAATATTGGCTAACACCTGAATACACAGGGGTTGTTCTTATCATTGTTGTTCTCTACCTACGATAGAGAGTAGGGAGAGAATAGAGAAAGAGAGTAGAAAGGAGAGTAGGGAGAGAATAGAGAAAGAGAGTAGAAAGGAGAGTAGGGAAAGAGAGTAAGACTCCGACATAACCAAGGAATGGTCACAAGGAGATATGCCTAATCCACAGATAATATAAACTGATTAATGTAGCAGACTAGGTATGACTAAGAACACGAGGACTATACCTCATGACCACATGACAACAAGACAAGTAACTTTCCTACCACATGATCCACGTGGCATCCGGCCACGTAAGCATGACAACACACAGTAATAATTGTATCCAAAGACAACTGACAACTCAAGTGAAATTGTATATAAACAGTGATACTTACCTAATAGGTAGGATAACTTAAACTGTCTCCCAGGGCTATAGGCTTGTCTCCACAGAGAGAGACTATATACATATAAGACCAGGCACATCAGTATCATTCCCTGTGTAGATATAAGTGTATATAAATAAATGTATTAAGCCTTGAATAAGAAACTTGTGAAATCAATTACCTAAGAACACCACTCCGCCGAACTCGCTACCAACAACTAACAACCAACAACCAACAACTCACTACAACAACAATGTACTGTACCAGATTCTTTGAAGAGACTAGAATCAGGACTGGTACACCAGCAGAGAGCCACTTCCTTCTGTTTAGTATTATAATTGGTGCTGGGTTTTTTGGTATTGTTCATTTTTAGAATACTAATGGCTTTTGAGTTAAGTAGTTGTAGATAGAGGAGGTAAATGAGTAGCTTTAGTAGTAGTAGTAGTAGTAGTTCAGCTGTAAAAAGAATGACGAATATAAAAAACGATCAACAATAGAAATAAATGATAACTACAAATGATTCCTAGACAATGAATCGGATGGTACACAATGAAAGAAAAAATGTCATCTAAATACAAAAACAAGATATATATATATATCCGGTAAAAAAATGGTAATAGAGAGAGAGAAAGAGAGAGAGAGGGGGGGGGGAGGTAAGGGAGAAAAAGGGAAAGTAAAAATCAATATTCCTTTCCATTACGACTTGGTGTTCCCATCTACCTGAGTGTTAGAACATGTTTTACATCTTAATTGAGTTCATTCCCTTTTTTGTGGGGTCCTCCTCTTCTCCGTCATGGTGGGCGTGGCCTGCTCAGTGACGTCTTGCCCCACTCCTTCCCAACACTCATTCTGACATCTTCCCTCCCTCCTTCCCAACACCCCTTCCTTCCTTCTGACATTTTCCCTAACCCCCTTTCCAACACACCTTCCTTCTGACGTTTTCCCTCCCTCCTTCCCAACACCCCTTCCTTCTGACATCTTCCCTACCCCCCTTTCCAAAACCCCTTCCTTCTGACATTTTCCCTCCCTCCTTCCCAACACCCCTTCCTTCTGACATCTTCCCTCCCTCCTTCCCAAAACCCCTTCCTTCTGTGGTCGGTTTCAAGTCTCCCTATAGACTTCCCAAAAATTTGTGCTCGTTTGTTTTTGTTTTGTTTTCATTCCAGGATGTTTGTGATAATTATATTGTGTTTACGTTTTCTTCTCCCAGGAAGTTTGTGTTGGTATATATATATCTTTCCAGAAAGTTTGTGTTCGTATATATTTATTTTTCCAGGAAGTTTGTTTTCATTTTGTTTTTCTTTCCAGGATGTTTGTGTTCGTATATATTTATCTTTCCAGGAAGTTTATGTTGGTATATATTCATCTTTCCAGGAAGTTTGTGCTCGTTTGTTTTCATTTTCTTTTCTTTCCAGGATGTTTGTGATCATTATACTGTGTTTACGTTTTCTCCTCCCAGGATGTTTGTACTCGTTTGTTTTTTCCCAGAATGTTTGTGCTTTATTCCCGTACTCCCTCAGGCCCCCAACTCCCGCCGCACCCCCTTAATTAATGGCCCCAACCCAAACACACTTGGGTGGGGGTTGGGGATGCGGGGGGGGGGGTGTTGATGACGTCACGGCCACGCCCCTGACGACCCAATGTTTACTCTGCTAATGGACACGGGTTGTAATTATGTCCTCCGAGCAAGAGTGTCATAACGCCCGGAATGGTGTGTGTGTGTGTGTGTGTGTGTGTGTGTGTGGGCGTGCGTGTGCGTGTGTGTGTGTGCGTGTGTGTGTGTGGGCGTGCGTGTGTGTATGTGTGTGTGTGTGTGTGGGCGTGCGTGTATGTGTATGTGTGTGTGTGTATATTTCTTTTTCTTTTCTTTTTTTTTACTCCCTCTCGGATGGCTGTTATTTTTTTATTTTATTTTTGTACTCCCTTTCAAATTCCGTGATAGGTAGGTTTCAGAGCAAGAGGGACATAAGAACCGCCGTTTTACTTGACTGGTTCTACCCAAGTTGCAGAAGATGTTGCAGAACTTCCCGTAATCAACTAAAACCTTTACAAAACCCTCCTGTGTTGTAGTCAGAAAATTGGAGGTAAATGAGTCCTTCAAATATTGCCACGAAACACTACCCCTATATGGAAGGAGCTTGTTTC
>JAWZYT010003725.1:0-10000 GCA_034508575.1 Petrolisthes manimaculis | reverse complement strand
TCTCTGTTTATGTGTGTGTGGGGGGGGAAGGGTTAGGGGGAAGGGGGGGAGTGTGGATGAGGGGTTATCTGCCGAGGAAGAAACCCAACGGTGAGACCATTCCTACCCCCCCACCCCCCTTCCTTACCTTCTCCCGTCCCATCCCATCCCAGTACCTACCCCCTCCCCCACCCTCCTGTTTACATGGTTCCGACCCAGCGCTATGTGTGTGTGTGTATGTGTGCGTGTGTGTGTGTATGTGTGCGTGTGTGTGTGTGTGTGACGATTTATGTATTATACTAGTCTCTCTTAAGGACGTCGGTACGTTTGTAAGGTCGATTTTTATTATTTTCTATTTTTTTTTTTTTTTTTTTTTACAGAAACATAGCCCAAATCCTTCTCTACAATCCACCGAAATATTGGTCCAATTGGATAATTTTTTTTTTTTTTTTTTTTAGTTTTCTTAATTATACCCACAAGGGTTTGTTTACACAACTACAACTTTGACCCTCATTTCCCGTTATTTTATTTTCGTCAATTTTTCAGAACAAAAGTTGTATCTACTCTGGCAATTCTTGCTGGAATATATAGTTTTGGTTATCATTTGAAAGCTGACATTTTTTTCTAAATATTTAAGCAGATTTGGAACTCTAAGTTGAATATCTGATTTTTAGGCATTATTTATGAAAATTTGAGGCGAAACCTGTCAAACAGGCATATTTGCAATATTGCCACAACATAACCAAGGAACCCAGAACCATAAATCTGCTTGTATTTTATGTACATAGGTAGTATATCTCTCAAAAAAAATTTCATGGCAAAAGTCCTAATATCTACCGAGTAGATAGATCACGAACATGTGCGTATTTCATGCATCATATAACACAAAAAAAATTCATAATTAAATATTTTTTGATAGAATGCAATAAAAATTGGTATGGATTATTAGGATTATCCATAGATCTTACACACCAATTATGAGACTTCTAGCTCAATTTTTTCTATATTGGTCCCTCTAAAGGTACCTTCGTCCTTAAAGTGCAGAAATTGAATTAATAGATGGAAAGACAGACAGATTGACATACATCAGATGCGTGTGTGTGTGTGTGTGTGTGTGTGTGTATGTATGTATGTGTGTGTATGTGTGTGTATGTGTTTAGATACTGTCAGAGCATTTCTTGTGCCGTGAAAAGTATCAGAGTTTTAGTTCATGATAATATAGCGATTTGCCTCTGAGTAACTGTGAATAATGACCAGCAGATGTTAGCCGCAAAATTTAGGTTAACATTGACGTAAACGTGTATTTCTGTGTGCTTGAGAGAGAGAGAGAGAGAGAGAGAGAGAGAGAGAGAGAGAGAGAGAGAGAGAGAGAGAGAGAGAGAGAGACATATACATACACATACACATGAAGCATTTAATTACATGCTCAAATTAACTGTATACAATAATTGGGTATTCCATTTGTTATGTTGATATTATTACATGAGACTAATGACGTTCAGAACTTTTTGTGGTGAGTTGTACTGGAATAGTTTCTCAGTGTCGTTATAGTATTCGATTATTCTTGATTAGCTATATTTACAATGGCCAATCCGGTGCAACATTAATTAAGCCATCGTGTGATCTCTCTCATACAGTGACCGACAAAAGGAACACTAATTAATTTTCCGGTGTATCTATAACTGTTGTGATATGAGATTTTTTTTTTTTTTTTTTTTTTGCCTTACTTGATACAGTTTTTGGTACAAGATGAGAGTCACTGTTTGCAGATTTGCTTCTATTTGTAAAGAGTTTCATCAAAATGCTAAAAAAACAAAATATTCACCGTTTATTTTTATTTTTTTTAATAATTATACACATACAATATTATTCAGGTTTGTTGTATAAAAGCATTCACCACAGTTATAAGAATACACCATTTAATTATATTAATCTGAATGAGTGTACTAATTATATCTTCAGTATATTATGGTCGTCTAAATCAATGATTATTATTATACATTTTTTCTACTTGAGTCCTTGGTCAATTATTATTATACATTTCTTCTACTTGTGTCCTGGGTCAATTATTATTATACATTTCTTCTACTTGAGTCCTTGGTCAATTATTATTATACATATCTTCTACTTGTGTCCAGGGTCAATTATCGTTTCAAAGTCTATTCTCACAGCTACCTTTCCAGCGGGGACTCCAGACAAACCACGTGTACTTGTATTTATCTGTGGGTATATGGTGGTGTCGGTAGCGTGGTGGTGTGGTGGGCAGGGGTTGTTGTGCACAGTTGGGGGTTGACCTGTTCTACGGGGGGTGTATATATGGTGGGCGGTGGTGGCTGTCTCTCTACTATAAGGCTATATACCCTTCCCTTCCCTTACCTTCCCTACCCTACCATGATATTCCCTATGCCATCTCCACCAACCATCTCCTTCCTTGTTTTGTCTCCTTTCTGATTTTACCCTTATCCTTTCCTTCCCTGCCCTACCCTCTCCTTCCCTGTCCTACCCTTTCCTTCCCTACCCTACCATGATATTCCCTAGGCCATCTCCTTCCATGCCTTGTCTCCTTACTGATTTTACCCTTATTCTTTCCTTCCCTGTTTTTTACCCTTCACTACCCTTCCCTACCTTTCCATATCCTATACCCTACCATGATATTCCCTACCAACTCCACTAACCAGCTCCTTCCCTGCCTTGTCTCCTGTCTCATTCCATTCTAACCCTGCCTTACCCTTCACTATATATACCCTGCCCTACCCTACCATGACAACCAACCATATCCTTCCCTATACCCTACCATGACCACTAACCATATCCTTCCCTATACCCTACCATGACCACCAACCATATCCTTCCCTACTCCCTACCATGACCACCAACCATATCCTTCCCTATACCCTACCATGACCACCAACCCTATCCTTCCATGTTATATCCCCTTCTCATGCCGACGATCTCCCTCAAGTAACCAACCCCCAACAGACGAGGTTGTTGTTTTCTTCCAACTCAAAGAAAATTCCACTCCGTCGCATCTTTCAAGTTTTCTGTGGTCAAGTGATACGTTAGTGGTTGTGTCTGTGTGTGTGTGTGTGTGTATGTATGTGTGTGTGTGTGTGTGTGTGTGTGTGTGTGTGTGTGTGTGTGTTTCTCTCTTTTTGTTTAATATTTCTGCACCCACTATTACCAATTTCTTCCATTTATATTTTTCTTCCTTGTTTTTTAGTCCAGTCCGCTGCTCTCCTATTATTATTATCTTTTTTTTTTTAACCTTGGAGCTCCCATCCACTCACCCTTCTGTTTTATCACTAGCTCCCATCTCTCTCTCTCTCTCTCTCTCTCTCTCTCTCTCTCTCTCTCTCTCTCTCTCTCTCTCTCTCTCTCTCTCTCTCTCTCTCTCCCATAAAAACAAACCTCCTCCCTTTTCTGCTACTTCTTTTTTCATCTTCCCTACTTACTATCTACACCATTTATCAACATTTCCCCCCTCTTTTCCCTAAGATATAGTCAAACTTTTACATTCCCACCTACTCCTTCACTTCTTCTTTACTCTTCATCCAGTCATTATTCCTTTATTTAGTTTTGTTTTTATGTTATTAAGTTTTATTTTTCAAATTTTCTTCTCTTCCTTTCTCCACTTTTCTTTCTCCTTCCCTCCCTACCACAGATTTTTTCCTTTCCCCTTCCCATCTCCTCCCCTTCCCTCCCCTTCCCTCGCTTTCCCTCCCTTTCCCTTCCCTTCCTTCCCCTCCCCAGACCCCTTCCCTGCCCACCACACGAGCCAGGATGGATTTACGACCAAAAGTAGGACTCTGTCTGGTCAAGCTCTGCCTCCTACTGTTTTGATCTGCTTCTCTCTTCTTTGGGTTGGCGGAAAGCAAGAGTTGTTCATCATGGAGAAATCTCGGGATGCTGTTCATTTAGTAACGAACATTTTTATATGAACAAAAACTAACCAACTTCCACCATTCATCTATAATTATACCCTATTATTTTCATCTTCATTTCCACCCCACTATACCTTCCCTACTAACTACCTTCCTTCTAATTATACCCTCGATTTAACTTATATAGATAAAAATCGGATCGTGGTGATTTGGTTGGGTGTATGTCGATATATACAAAACAGTGAGCTTCAGTCCACTCAATTAGCCAAAGGCAAAAAGTATTATAGGATTGCTCGCTTCGGGTCAGACCAAACTACAGTAGGCCAAGTTGATGTGCGGTTGTATCACTTCCCCAACGCGGGCGAAATAAAAGCGAGGGCAAACATCCTGTGAAAAGAGAGAGAAAGCTCAGTCAGTCAGTGCATGGGGCTCAACCCTAATATACACGTAGTTGGTCAATATGTGTCCAGATGCGGCCCGCTGCTCCAGACACTACTTACAGCTATATACCTATACCTGCCTGATGGGTGAGAGCTTACAGTCATGGGACCTGTGTGTTTATGTGTGGTGTCTAGGGGTGTGCTTGGGGTGTGTTTATGTGTGTGCTTGTAGGTGTGTTTTTTGTGTGTACTTCCGCGTGCTTGTGTGTGTGTGTGTGTGTGTGTGTGTGTGTGTGTGGTAGCATGGTCATATAAGGTTCAGAGTTACATGACCTATACACTTTCACATGAAGGACTCTGTGATCGAGTATGAAAATTCGAGGCTTCTGATTCCACCTGACCATGCCACGAAACAAGCTCCTTCCATATAGGTGTGTGCGTTTCGTGGCAATATTTGAAGGACTCGTATATCTCCAATTTCCTGACTACATCACAGGGTCCCTATATATGGCTTGGCAGACTTTACACTCGCCTTCTCACATGAATACTAATGTGTCTATCAGTTGTTGGTAATCATGTCATTTGTTTGTATACTTATTGGTTTCTAAGTTGAAGGACACATTGGGAACACTTCTAATTTGTGCTCAAAAGAAAACCTATTATAAAAAAACAACACATATTAAATATTTTGTGGTTTGACGGATACGATGAGCTGTTTTGTGTGCCATCTGCCTCGTCGGTCGGTGGAAGGACATACAATAGAGGGATAAACCACAATGTACTGTGCACTTATAGATTTAATAATATCATGTCCATTGCCAACAGAGATCAGTGTAATCGTTTGGTCTGAGGTGTAGTAATAAGAGTAAAGCTTTCATCATCCATAGATAACTGCATGTGGCTCAAAAGTCCGTCTAAACAAAGTTCCTATAAACAGGGCATGGGATTACAATGACCTCTACAGTTGTAACCCAAACGACTTTAGTACTAGAGTTGTACAGTCGTAAACAATAATAATCATCCACAAATAGGTAGCTCAAACAAATTGCTATCTAATGTAATCACGTTTTCTTATCATGTACTGTACCGGTAGTAGTTTTGAATAGTCAACCTACTTATTAGAAAGAACAGAGGGAACAGAAGAACAGAAAGAACAGCCTAAGAACAGAGGGAAGCTGTCAAACGTTTACATGTGTCACACCAATGTGAATAATTATGATTGTCCCCGAATGTATTGTACGTATTGTTGACTGAAGATATAAGGTTCAATGATCTCCACGTCCTTGTGTTTCCAGGATTAAGTTCATCGACCGTGGTACAGAGCGGACTGAACTTTGCCGATTCACCGCCACCTCTGTCGTGACCAGTGAAGCAGCACATAGTTGTAACAGGGAGTGACCCCGGGGGGAAAGTTTAGTGTACAGTCACGGTGAAATATTTGTGTTCCTTGCCACCAGAGGTCATCAGGCTAATTAATCATCTAGCCCTGTATTATGCTGTATCCTCTTCACAAATTATCTTCCACACTTTCTCTTGACCAACACTCTTGCCTCCGACCATAATTATGTACAGTAGTTTCCTCACCGATATTGATTCTGCTTCCCTTCCTTTCCTTCTACCTCTTCTATCCCTCATCCCTTCCCTTCACTGCACATCATCCCAGCTTTCGTCCATTCCCCTTGTTTGTCTACCTCTTTCATTCCACAACCCCCCCTATCCACCTCCTCTATCTCATCCTATCTCATCTACTCCTCATCACAACCCCTTCATTTCCATTCCTTTCCTTTCCTTTCTGTCCCCAACATCCCCCCCCCTATACCCAATGCCAGGAGGGGAAGGAAGGAGTGGAGGGGAAGGAGGGCTTGTTGGAGTGGCCGTGGGTGGGTTGGTTACTGTCACCGGGGTGCTACACGTAAATAGTGGGTGGTCACTCCGGGTTGTGTTGTTGTGTTGTGGTGATAAGGAGACAAGCCAGGGGGTATACAGTAGTAGTAGAGTGGACCGTCCTTGTGTGTGTGTGTGTGTGTGTGTTTTGTGTGTGTGTGTGAGTGTGTGTGTGTCCCTCGTGTATATGGACTAAAAAATAACCACTTTGGTATATACAGTACATGTATATATATATGCTGGGTCTTGGTCGGGCTGAGATGTTGCAGGCTGGGTTAACACTTCCTAAAAACTGGCATTGCATTTTTGTTTTCTCTCATCTTTCATATACATATTAATCTGGCTTTTGTTTTATTTTTTGTTTCGGGATCGTCACTCAGGAGTCGGACATCTGAAAGGTTCCAACAGCGTATTCAAAATATATTACGCACCTTAACTAAACCATAACTTCAGGGGGGTTCTTTTAAGAGTAAATTTGTGGGGCTACTGATTCCTCCAAACTATGCCACGAAACAGATCCCCCATTGAAGTAACATTAGGGTTGTCTGTTTCCTGGCAAAGTTTGTAGGAATCACAGACACACCTTCCAATTCACCAACAAGAGAATTACCCATTTAACTGACGTAAAGTAGGTTCTCCTAGAAAAGATAATGTCGTCCACCTAAACACACCTGGGAATAATATGCAGCCCGCCATGTCCGTCTGTGTTGTCGACGCACAGATCTGGCGTGCTGGACCTCCCCGTCTGTGTTTCTGGCCAGATAAGACCACTGTGGCACCGGGGAGGTCCTACTCGTTCCCTCGTCTATTCCCCGTGGCTTGCATGCTATATATGTGTTCAGGTTTTAGGTCTAAACACGTGGCCGTCAACTAAAATTTTCCGGCAATGTGAATTGAACTGGTTAATTAAAAGGGACAACACCGTGCTAGTGAGGAGGAGCCTTCAATGACGTTTCCCTATACTGGTACTGCCTATGACCTGAAAACACGGGTTTGTAATGTAATATGATTAGATGAGAATATATGTTCTGTTGACCTATAAAATGTTCAAAACACATTCTTAATTATAATTATAATTTTCTTTTGGAACAAGTGATGTGCAGTAGCGAATAATAGATAGATAGGACCGCTAGCTGAGTGAGCCATTATGTTTGTCAACTGTCTTCACATTTCGGGTCTGGACAATATAATTAGATTGTACATGACTTTTGTCTGGTACCTTACGTACGTTTTTATAATAGCATGATATATACACATGTGTGTGTATGTCTTTGTGTGCATGTATTTGTAGTTTATTTGTGTATGTATATGTGTTTTTGTGATTTTGTGTATATATATATATATATATATATATATATATATATATATATATATATATATATATATATATATATATATATATATATATATATATGCATGAGTGCGTGTGTGTGTGTATTCCCTCGAGAGGAAGGAGATTGTACTGGAAGAGTGGTTGGGTGAGTGGGTGGTGGGTTGTGCCTATAGGGTGGGTGAGTGGGTATAGTGGGTCGTGCCTATACCCACCACACACACAGCTACTGGTGGACGACAATCAGCAGGTGGTCCTTGTTTACTACCAGTTCCCCCTTTCCCTCCCTGATGTTACTGTGCCCTCCAGATTATAAGGGAAGCAAGTACAGTGCTGGTGGTACATACATGACATCTGGAACAACTGATTTCTCCAAACTATTCCAAGCAACAGAACACTATTATTTTTGTTCATCTGGTCCTGTTTCCTGGCATACTTTGGAGGACTCAAGGCACTCTAATATACCAACAACAGGCTATTCCTTTAATTAAGGGGGAAGTTCAGTGTTGGCAAATCTGGAGCAACTGATTCCTCTAAACTATACCAAGCAACCGAATGCCATTAGCTTTGTCATCTGGTCCTGTTTCCTGGCATACTTTGGAGCAATCAAGACGAACAAATATACCAACAACATGCTATTTATTCCCTATAGGGAGTCTATGGACAATAATTCATCAACGCCTCAAGGAATAGAATCTGAAATAGAACACCATAATGTATTGGTCTGTTTGTTTGTCTGTCTATATTAATGGTTGGTGTTTGGGCCTCAGTGTTCGACTTTATTGTCCTGCCAGACTGATAATAACTTTTGTATTAGGCATAAGGTGGCCCACTGTCCCTGTCACCATATTCAAATGACCCCCATCCTACCGTAGGCAGTATTTTATTATTATTATTTATCTATTTGTTTTGATTTATGTATACCTCTATATATTTATATATTTACTTATTATTTTTTCTTATATATATATATATATATATATATATATATATATATATATATATATATATATATATATATATATATATATATATATATATATATATATATATATATATATATATATATATATATATATATATATTTATATATTTTTTTTTTTTAGTTTTTAATATTCTTTATTTATTTATTATCAATTTATTTATCTATACATTTTTATTTATTTACTTTCCTGGGATTTGTGAAGGGGTGAAACGTGCTGGAAAAATTATGCGAAATTATAGATAGCTGTTGGTCTCTGTATTATTAGTGATTAGTTGTCATTTTGATGGGCTACTAATTCCTCCAAAGCTATGCCACAAAACAGACTTCTACCTCGGCAACAAGTAGAACATCTGTTTCGTACCACAGGTTGGAGGAATCAATAGCCTTTCAATTTTCCCAACAACAAATAGACTGATGATCACCTAAAAAAAAAAATAATAATCACAAAGGCAACTAAAAAAAAAAAAAGTATTTCTCTAACATTTATCAGATTTTTTTTTTTTTTATCACATTTGTTTCTCTCTATGTATCCATAAAAAAATACTCTTCCCTTGTTTTCTTTATCTTTGACTCTTTATTTCCTCTTTTTTTTTCTTCTCTTTGACTCTTTATTTCCTCGTTTTTTATTTCCTCGTTTAATTTTTTTTCTGGCTCTTATTCTTTTTTTTCTGACTCTTATTTTCCTCGTTTTCTTCTTTTTTCTGACTCTTTATTTCCTCGTTTTTATCTTCTTCTTTTTGTTCTCTGACTCTTTATTTCCTCTTTTTTTCTCTCTCTGACACTTTATTTCCTCGTTTATTTTTGTGTGTTTTTTCTGACTCTTTATTTCCTCGTTTTTATCTTTCTTTCTTTTCTGTCTTACTCTTTATTTCCTAATTTTTCTTCTTTGTGGTAAATAAAATAAACGGGGTCAAAAACTCTCTCTTTTTTCCAAATATTGCATTACGGTGTCTGACCAATCTTTTCATTAAATTGGAGGTTAGCGAGTCCTTCAGATATTGCCACGAAACACCACCTATATGGAAGGAGCTTGTTTCGTGCATAGTCAGGAGGAATCAGAAACCTCCAATTATCGTATTAAACACCACCAATTCCTTCTTCCTGCTCTTCTTACCCCGGGGCCTGGAGAAGAGAGAGAGAGAGAGAGAGAGAGAGAGAGAGAGAGAGAGAGAGAGAGAGAGAGAGAGAGAGAGAGAGAGAGAGAGAGAGAGAGAGAGAGAGAGGTGGAAGATTAAAAAAGGAGAGAGACAGAGTTGGACAGGGGAAAGGCTTAAAGAGAGAGAGAGAAAGAGAGAGAGAGAAAGAGAGAGAGAGAGGGGGGGGGAGTGAGAGAGCAAATGGTGATGGAAGAAAAAATAAACAATGAGAGATAGAGAAAAAGAGGAAGGGAGGAAGGAGACAGTGCAAGAGATAAACGGAGATAGAGATGAGTGATGAGGTAGAGAGAGAGAGAGAGAGAGAGGTAGAGATAGAGATGGGTGATGAGAGAGAGAGAGATAGATGGGTGATAAGAGAGAGATAGAGATGTATAATGAGAGAGACAGAGATGGGTGATGAGATA
>JAWZYT010003724.1:62500-69738 GCA_034508575.1 Petrolisthes manimaculis | reverse complement strand
ATCGTGTACAAAAGGTTAATATCGTCCAGTACACCTCATGAATAAAACCTATGCTAATTTAAACTAATTCGGAATGCACGACTTGTATACTATTTTAAATGGCCGTAAAAGCGAGCACAGATAATTCAAGAGAGAGAGAGAGAGAGAGAGAGAGAGAGAGGAGAGAGAGAGAGAGAGAGAGAGAGAGAGAGAGATACCATTATTTGTGTTCATCTGTGTGTCCTGTTGTTTCCTGGCATACTTTGGAGGAATCAAGGCACTCCAATGTACCTCTCTCTCTCTCTCTCTCTCTCTCTCTCTCTCTCTCTCTCTCTTTTTTTTTTTTTCTCTCTCAATGACTTAATACAGAAGTTAAGATATTACAAAGTATGATAATAATTCTGTAAGGAATTGTACTGTATTTTAAAACAATGTAAATGGGCATAAATGAGAGAGAGAGAGAGAGAGAGAGAGAGAGAGAGAGAGAGAGAGAGAGAGAGTGGAGGAAGGAAGAATGAAATAGAAGAAATGGAGAGAGAATGAAATGGAAGGAATGGAGAGAGAATGAAATAGAATGAATAGAGAGAATGAAATTAAAGGAATAGAGAGAATGAAATAAAAGGAATAGAGAGAGAATGAAATGGAAGGAATGGAGAGAGAATGAAATAGGAGAGAATATGAGAGAAAGAAAGAGAGAGAGAAAGAGAGAATGAGAGAGAGAGAGAATGAGAGAATGAAATGGAAGGAATAGAGAGGAGAGATAGATAGAGATAGAGAATGAGAGAGAGAGAGAGAGAGAGAATGAGAGAATGAAATGGAAGGAATAGAGAGGAGAGATAGATAGAGATAGAGAATGAGAGATAGAGAATGAGAGAGAGAGAGAATGAGAGAGAGAAAATCTTACGTATATAATGTTAGCTGAAGCTTTCTTACAATCCCGAGTCAAGGCTGCACTCACCCCCCACCCCCCTGCCCGCACCCCCCTAACCCACCCAACCCACCCACCCCCACCCACCCACCAGGTCAAAATCTGTGACCAAACCCACCCATTATCAGGTCACGTGTGTTATCCTGACCTAACCTGACCTTTTGTTTACATTCGCAGTCTCTTGAATAACCCCTAGCTTGTGTGACCTCGCCTGGGAGAGGGACTGGAAGAGGGAGATTATATGGAGGGAGTTGGAGAGGTTGGTGAGTGTTGGCAACCCTCTCTCTCTCTCCCTTCCCTCCCCTCCTCCCCTTCCATGCGTCAGGTAGGGCAGAGGAGGTGAGAGGGAGAGAGAAAGGGAGGGGTTACGAGAGAGAGAGAGAGAGAACGATAGACAGACACAGAGAGAGATAGACAGACAGACACACACAGAGATATACACAACGATAGACAGACACAGAGATAGAGATACAGAACGATAGACAGACATATAGACACACACACAAACACAGATAGAGAACTAGATAGACAGACACAGAGATAGATAAAGAGAGAGAATAGAAGTAAATAAAAGAACACAACTCCAAACCAAAATAATAATAATAATAAAATTGAATGATGAATTTAATTACACACAGACTCGTCACTTAAGATACGGTACCCACATCTATACCAAACAAACAAGAAAAACAAAAACAAGAAGAATTAAATACCTTACATTCCATCACTCACTCTCTCTCTCTCTCTTTCTTTCTTCCTTCGGTTTTATTCTCCCTCGACCTCTCCTCTCTTTCTTCCTCCGATTTCTTCTCTCTCTCCATTCCTTCGATTTCATTCTCTGTCTCTGTTCCTCTCTCTCTCTCTCTCTCTCTCTCTCTCTCTCTCTCTCTCTCTCTATATATATATATATATATATATATATATATATATATATATATATATATATATATATATATATATATATATATATATTACAGGTGGCAAGTTAACCAAATTTCAACTACTTTCTATCTTTCCTATAACATTTCCTTGTGGAGATCACCCCGTGTGGACCGTAAGGTCTGTTGTGGTCCTATGATTATATATAACTATGTAACTCTCTCTCTCTCTCTTCTTTCGATTTCATTCTCCTCCTTTCTCTCTCTCTTTCGATTTCTTTCTACCTCCCTCTCTATCTCTATCTCTTTCTCTCTCTGGAGGGTCACAATATATATATTAATGAGATAATATAAATACTTTAGGTACATACATACATACATTGGAGCATCTTGATTCCACCAAAGTTATGCTAGGAGAGAGAGAGAGAGAGAGAGAGAGAGAGAGAGAGAGAGAGAGAGAACTAGATCATGGGAGAGTAAAGAGATGATGGAGAAGGTCGCTAAGAGAACACATAAATCAAACCCACAAAAAAACAGGAATGGAGAGAGAGAGAGAGAGAGAGAGAGAGAGAGAGAGAGAGAGAGAGAGAGAGAGAGAGAGAGAGAGGATAGTAATGTAGGTAGAAGTGAAAATAGAAGAAATTAAGTAAAGAGAGATAGTGAGAGACAGAAAGAGAGAGAGAGAGAGAATGAGAGAGAGAGAGAGAGAGGATAGTAATGTAGGTAGAAGTGAAAATAGAAGAAATTAAGTAAAGAGAGATAGTGAGAGACAGAAAGAGAGAGAGAGAGAGAGCAGGGGGCAGAGGGCAAGAGAGAGGGGAAGGCCTGGCTGAGCAATAAAAGGCAGAGGGGAGGGAGGGAAGGAGGGAGGGGGAGGAGGAAGGAAGGAAGTGAGGAGAGGAAGGGAGAGAGAGAGATAAGGGGGGAAGGAGGGAAAGAGATAAGGTAGGTAAGGGGGAATGAAGGAGGGAGGGAGAAGAGAGTAAGTGGGCAGGTGGTATGAGAGAGAGAGAGAGAGAGAATTACATAGAATTACATAGATACACGGGCCACACAGACCTTGCGGTCCCTTCGAGGTGGTCCGGCCTTAACGTTAGGGAAAAAAATAATATCAATGATTAGTGAAGGATAGTAAAGGATAGTAAAGCAGAAGGCTCTCTCCCCACCCACCTCTCCCTCGGGGAGAGAGAGAGAGAGAGAGAGAGAGAGAGAGGGTGGAGGAAGATAGTGGGGTCGGAGAAAAGGTTGGGAGGGAGTAAGTAGGAAAGGGGGGAGGGAGGGAGGTGGAGAATGAGGGGGAGGGTTCAAAGAGCATAGTGGAGGTAAAGTAGAAGGAAGAACATTGCAATCAGGAGAGAGGGAGAGGAGGGAGGTAGGGAGGGAGAGAGATGGAAAGGAGAGAGGGAGAGATAGGAAGGATGGAGGGAAAGGAAGGAGGGAAAAGAGAGATGGAAAGGAGAGGGAGAGATAGAAGGGATGGGAAAGAGGGAAGGGTGGGATAGATAGAATGGAAGGAAAAGGAGGGAGAGAGGAAGGGAGAGATAAGAAAGAGGGAAAGGAGGGGAGGCATGAATAGATAGGAAGGAGGGAAGGATAGCAAGGAGGGAGGGAGAGATAGGAAGGAAGTAAAGGAGGGAGAGATAGGAAGGAAGGAAGTAAAGGAGGGAGTAGGAGAAAGAGGAAACAGATGAGTAGGAATGAAAATAGGAGGTGCTGGGAAGGAGTTAAATAATAGGAAGAATATAAATAGAAAAAGCCTTCACTAGTAAATGTAAATAGAGGTAAACGAATGAGAACAGCAACAACAATGAACCTGAGAGAGAGAGAGAGAGAGAAAGAGAGAGAGAGAGAGGTTGGCATGGCATGGGGTATGAGGCAGAGAGAAAGAGAGAGTCAGTGGCATGGAGGAGGTCGAAGGGAGACAACGTGCGGCTCCTCCACCTCAGCTCACTTACCCAGACACACACACATACACACATACACACACACACACACACACGGTCGCCCCTCTCGCCTCGCCTCTCCACGGTGCCAAGTGGAACATCACCTTTGCGTGTTGGAGAATCTTACCACACCTGACTTTTACAAAACTTTTACAAAACTTTATTCACCTACGTCTGACAGTCATCTCTAGTTGTGCCCAAAACTTTCGACTTTTTCTACACTGAACTAACAAAACTTTATACGTCTCCTATACAATTATACAAGTGCCTATGGTTTGCGAAAGGTGAAAAAACTAAACGGGAGGAAAACGCAAAGGAGAAATCAAACTACTTACTAAAGGAGAAATTAAATCGTGAAGGAAAAACAATAAACAGACAAAAAATCAAGAGGGACGAAGTTGTCATAAGGTGAAATAATTTAATACCATACACGACTGACTGAAAGGACTTGTTGTTGTTGTTGTTGTGGTAAATAAAGTAACACTGGTGGTGGTGGTGGTGATAAATAAAGTAACACTGTTGGTGATGGTGGTGATAGTGATGGTGATAGGACAGTTACTATGATTACCACCGTCACCATGACCAAGACAGAGAAGAAGAAACAGGTGTGTGTGGAGGACCGTGTTGTGGTTACAGTGGACGACAACAACAATAATCACAACAATAACAACAGGTATTCGAGTGGCTCCAACAACAACAACAACACCGGCAGGTACTCGAGTGGCTCCAACAACAACAACAACCACAACAGTAGCAACAACAGCACCAGCAGGTACTCAAGTGTGTCCGACAGCAACAGTAACAACAACAACAGCACCAGCAGGTACTCGAGTGGGTCCGACAGCAACAGTAACAACAACAGCACAAGCAGGTACTCAAGTGGGTCCGACAGCAACAGTAACAACAACAGCACCAGCAGGTATTCGAGTGGCTCCGACAGCAACAACAACAGCAGTAGGTACTCGAGTGGGTCAGGTGCCTCTTCCTACGGCAAGTACCAGCTGCGGCCGAGGTCAATGAGGTCTCGCCGGCACTATGACCCCGACTGGAGCCTCCCTGACGCCCTGGAACACAAACCCCGTCCTCCACCACTGTCCAGATACCGCAGGAAGACCGCCAATGCCCGTGAACGTTGCCGGATGCGTCAGATCAACTCAGCCTTTGAAAGTCTACGTGGTGTTTTACCTTCATGGGTGTGTCGACGTCAGGCTGCTGCTGATATGACTAAGATTTCTACACTTAAGTTAGCTTCAGCATATATTAGATCATTACAGGATATGTTAGATGGTAATGCACCACAAGATACATGTGCTTGGGTATTGTCTGGTGTCTTTGATGAGAAACAACAACAACAACAACAACCAACACACACCATCTCTGGTGATGATACTAACAACAGACCACAACCACAACCACAGACACACACCACACACGACACCACAGACCTTCTCACACTACTCTGTGGGGCCAGTGATGCCATTCTCACAGATACTTTTGAATCCTCTTCCTACTTGTCTACTACTGATGCTGACCAGGACACAGTAACCCTGCTGTTATTGGGTGCTGACCCTCCAAGATGCTGGACGTGAAGCTCAGCACACACACCCAGTATCGTGATGTGCTGCCCTCACCACACACCAACACCACACAAACCAAACACAAACAAACTTAAGTGCCATGGATACAACACAGACTAAAGCGGTGTCACACTTGTTACACATTCCCATCGCTCTCTGCTCAAACTAATGTTGCCTTCATACTTTGTTATTGTGTATATAAAAGGTTGAAAAACACCTTTGAATGTATGTATGTATGTATATGTATATGTATGTAGTGTGATACATGAAGCTCCTCCAACCTCAGTCTCTCTCTCTCTCTCTCTCTCTCGTCTCTCTCTCTCTCTCTCTCTCTCTGTGTGTGTGTGTTTTGTGTCTTTTCTCTCTCTCCCTCTCTCTGTGTCTATTATATCTATTATTCATATTATTATATCTATTCTTAATTTTATTATTATGATATCTATTCTTATTCTTTATTCTCGTCTTTCTTATTTATTTATTTATTTATTTATTGAAGTGAAAATCAACTGAAATATGTACAATTAATATAACAAAAATATTATACAACTAAATAATTTGATGCAGTTTTCAATTTGTCTATAATAATTTTAATTAAGGGACCCTGTGTGTGTGTGTGTGTGTGTGTTGTAGTTAGAAAATTGGAGGTAAATGAGTCCTTCATATATTGCCACGAAACAACACACACACACACACATACACACACACACACACACACACACACACATACACACACACACACACACACACACACATACACACACACATACACACACACACACACACACACACACACACACACACACACACACACACACATACATACACACACACACACAAACACACACACACACACAGGGTCCTTAAAATAAAAATTGTGAGTTTATAATAATTAAGGTTATAGAAAACATTGAAAGACAACTATATGAAATTATAGGCCTAACTGTACATCTGAAAACACAAATTCGTGGTACGGTAGCTAAAGTGGATGACTGACCGTGTGTGTGTGTGTTGTGTGTGGATAAATTGGAAGACAACTGGTTCCTCCAAATTTATGTCAGACAACTAAAAAAAAAAAAAAAAAAAAAAAAAAAAAAAAAAAAAAAAATTGGAAAAAAATCTGAATTATCTGTTTTCATAGAATTTTTTGGAGGGATCATTTATCCTCCAATTTTATCCACGGTGACCAAGCAAGAATATATCTAATGACAATATTGTGCCAAAATAATTTCACCAGGATATTATTATTATTATTATTATTGGTGGTATTATTATTATTATTATCATCAATATAATTATTACTATTATTATTACTATGTTTTTTATTATTATTATTATTACTATGCTTATTATTATTATTATTATTATTACTATGTTTATTATTATTATTATTATTACTATGTTTATTTTTATTATTATTACTATGTTTATTATTATTATTATTATGTTTATTGTTATTATCATTATTACTATGTTTATTATAATCATTATTACTATGTTTATTATTGTTATTATTATTATCATTATTATATTATACCGTCCATAATTAATGTATATCAAACCGTCCATATAAAATTAATGTATGAGAATAGATAGTGATAATATATTTTTGTACACGAATACCATCAGTGAATATTAAAAAAAATATATATATATATAACATTAAATATATAATAACACATTAAACATAAATATTCATAACATTGAAATTTTTACACTATATATAGACAGTACACAAAATTGTTTATTATTAGATAGACAGTTCTAAATAAATAAATAACAATAAATAAATAAATAAATAAATTAGTAAATATTTAAGTACTAGTCAAGGGGGGGGGAGGGGGGGCTAGGAGAGTGGGGGGGGGGGGCAAGAGGGGAGAAATGGAGTAAGAAAAGGGGAACGTTTGAGGGGAGAGAAACTGAGCAAGAGAAGAGG
>JAWZYT010003724.1:52500-57500 GCA_034508575.1 Petrolisthes manimaculis | reverse complement strand
TTGTTTGTCTGTGTGTGTGTGTTTTGTATTTGTTTGTGTGTGTGTTTTGTATTTGTGTGTGTATTTTGTTTGTTTGTGTGTTGTGTTTTGTGTATTGTGTTTTTTTGTGTGTGTGTTGTGTTGCATGGTTTTGTTTGTGTGTTTTGTACTTGTGTATTGTGTATTTTTGTGTGTGTGTTGTGTTGCATGGTTTTGTTTGTGTGTGTTTTCTTTCTGTATGTGTGTGTACTTTTTTTTTACTTGGCAGAATAGGTCATGGTGATGCTGGGTAAGGAAAAGGAGGTCAGGTCAGGTCAAGGTAGGGTAGGAGGGTAGGAGAGTAAGGAAGGTCACATCAAGTTGGGCAGGGTAGGGCAGGGTAGGGTAGGGTAGGGTAGAAAAGGGTATGGGTATTGCACGATATATTAGGGAAGGGTAGGGTAGGGAAGGGAAGGGAAGGGAAGTGAAGGGAAGGGAATGGAAGGGAAGGGAATGGAAGGGAAAGGAAGGGTAGGACAGGGAAGGGAAGGGAAGGGAAGTGAAGGGAAGGGAAGTGAAGTGAAGGGAAGGGAAGGGAAGGGCAAGGAATGGAAGGGAAGGGAAGTGAATGGAAGGGAAGGGAAGGGAAGGACAGGGAAGAGGACAAGTAAAGGAAGTAAAGGGCAGGGACACACACACACACACACACATACACACACACACACACACACACACACACACACTGCATGGCTATAAATTGCAGTCCATATCCAATCCCTTTATCACGGTATGAGTTGAGGGAGACCAAAGAAGTTTAGACCATGCATTGTGTGTGTGTGTGTGTGTGTGTTGGGAGGGGGGGGGGGGAGAGCAGGAGTGGTGATGGGGGGGGGGGAGGAGGAGTGGTGATGGGGGGGGGGGAGCAGAAGGAGTGGTGGTGAGGGGGGGGGGGGCAGGAGTGGTGATGAGGTGGGGGGGGAAGGAGTGGTGAGGGGGGAAGGAGTGGTGAGGGGGGCAGGAGTGGTGATTGGGGGTGGGGGGGGGCAGAAAGAATGGTGTGGGAGCTCCCCCCTTTCCCTCCGTCCCCATCCTTTTTGTCTATCCTTCCTTCCTCCTCTCCCTCCTCTCCTACACCTAAATTTCTCCATGTAAATCCTATCCCCGCCCCACCCCCCACCTCCCCTCTCTCTCTCTCTCTCTCTCTCTCTCTCTCTCTCTCTCTCTTACACATAACCTGCCGTAACCCAAGCCACTCTGACCTCGCCTCACCTCAGCTTCACTCTTCCACACAACCTCTGACACCCTCTCTCTCTCTCTCTCTCTCTCTCTCTCTCTCTCTCTCTCTCTCTCTCACCTGCTCCCGTCTCCATTAAATACGCCCCCTTAAGAAACACCAAGATTAATATAAGTGAAGTGATATGATTCCTAACATAACAAAAAGTAAAATTCACTATATAAACATTTGCAAAAAAAAAAAAAAAAAAAAAAAAAAAATATTCACATGTACAAATTTTCCAGAGATAAGATGGATTGAATTTTTTTTTTTTTTTTTTTTTTTTTTGGTAAATCTGGAGCAAATGATTCCTCCAAACTATTCCAAGCAACAGACCACCATTAATTTTTCTTTTTGTTTATCGGGTCCTGTTGTTTCCTGGCATACTTTGGAGGAATCAAGGCACTCCAATGTTAACAAAAGTATACGATCCCCTCAAATGTTTTTAAAGAATGTCAGGTAGGAAACAGAATAATAATAATAATAATGATAATAATAATGATAATAATAATGATAATAATAATAATAATAATAATAATAATAATAATAATAATAAAAATAATGATAATAATAATAATACAAATGATAATACTAATACTAATAATAATAATAAATGACAATTGACAAGCTATCCAAAATATTTACGATGGTTCACAAAAAAATAAAATAAATAAATAAACATATGAAAATAATAATGGCTATATTGTCTTATGTAAAATCATACCATTTTTGTCCAATTCAGTAAAACCACTAAAGCTGTTAACACTGCCGACACACACACACACACACACACACACACACACACACACACACACACACACTCACACACACACACACACACACAAACACACACACACGCAAAACACACACACACACACACACTATCATTTGGCGCTTATTTTCCCATGCCCACTTCTCAGATAATGAAGCCTTCCAGCAAACTTTATTTCTGGCCCCAAACACCTCAGACCATTGACTACAGAAACACACACACACACACACACACACACACACCGACTTATCATCATCTACCATTAGTTTCCCTCAAACACTCGAGAATTGTCAGGTGTGTGTGTGTTTTTTTTTTTTTTTCCTTAGTTTCTGTCTGTCTGTCTGTTCCTTTTTTTTTCTCTGTTTGAATCTGTGTGTGTGTGTGTGTATGTGTGTGTGTGTGTGTCTTTTCTCTGTCTGTCTCTATCTATGTATGTATCTATTTCCAATGTTTTTTCCTGAGTTTGTCTGTCTATCTATCTCTCTGTCTCTCTATGTAAATATGTATGTACTGTATCTATCTGTCACTCCAATAGTTTCTCTCTCTCTCACACTCAGGCACACACACAGGCACACATACACACACACACACAAAGGCACACACATACATATACACACTCACCCAGACTCACACACTCTCACAGACACTCACTCACACACACTCTCTCTCTCTCTCTCTCTCTCTCTCTCTCTCTCTCTCTCTCAGGGTAGGGGTGAGCCAGATAGCAACTAACAATACCTGATAGAGTCGATTAAGGCACATCCATTACGTATTTCATTCCTTCGTGTTACATTAGTGAACATCTGATTGTAGTTTATGTCCTGCCCCTGCTCACACGGTTCAAAATTTGGCATGTGTGTGTGTGTGTGTGTGTGTGTGTGTGAGAGAGAGAGAGAGAGAGAGAGAGAGAGAGAGAGAGAGAGAGAGAGAGAGAGAGAGAGAGAGAGAGAGAGAGAGAGAGAGAGTGTATGCTTGTGCCTGAGTGAATATAGTGTGTGTGTGTGTATGTGTGTGTGTGTATGTGTGTGTGTATGTGTGTGTGTGTGTGTGTGTGTGTGTGTGTCTGAGTGTGTGTGTGTGTGTTTGACATCTGATGGTACCGTACACATAACTTTTCGTGAATGTTTATAATATCCAAAATAAACGATATCCTAATCAATAATAACAACAATAATAATAATAATAATAATAATAATAATAATAATAAAACTTTCTGACTACAACTCATGAGGGTTCTTTTAACATTACATTAGGGAGAGTCATAGAAGAAGAAAAATCCCTCTTGCTACATTGGTATTTACTGCAACTGCTCACACGCGATTAAGATGAGATTAGGATAAGATTGTCAAAAGAGAGAGAGAGAGAGAGAGAGAGAGAGAGAGAGAGAGAGAGAGAGAGAGAGAGGCAGAGAGAGAGAGAGAGAGAAGAGAGTGACTGTATTTTTCGTCAGTTTTCGTGGTCAGGGTAAGAGGCTGCGACGAGAGAAAGGTTATAGGCTGTGAGGAAAGGTTATAGGTGGACGAGGAGAGGAGAGGGAAGGAAAGGGGTAAGAGAAGGGAAGGAAAGGGGGAAGAGAAGGGAGGGGGAAGAGAAGGGAGGGGGAAGGGGGAAGAGAAGGGGAGGGGGAAGGGGTAGAGAAGGTAGGGGGAAGGGGGAAGAGAAGATAGGGGGAAGGGGGAAGAGAAGGGAGGGGGAAGGGGAAGAGAAGGGAGGGAGAAAGGTGAGGAAGGGAAGGGATATGGGTTCCTCAATTTCGTGGATAAAAAAACCGATTGGTGCACAATCAAATAAAAAACAACAACAACAACAACTTTATATGAAGTGGTCTGATGTGTTGTTGTTGTTGTTATTATTGTTTGAAACAGATAAGTGTTGTTGTAATTGTTTACTACTGTGTCAAATAATAATAATAATAATAATAGTTATTTCAATCATTATTGTTGTTATTTCTATTATTATTATTATTATTATTATATTTTTATTATATTTTTAGGGAAGGTTTATAAAGAAAATATTTATGAAAAAACTTTAACAATTTCAGTTAAACTTTTTGATGGAAACTGTTTTTGCGAACGAGTTTAAGAAATATAATGGAAGAAGCAACTATGAAGAAAGAAGTGAAGGGAGGGAGGGAAGAAGAAGAAAGAGTGAACTATGAAGGGAGAGAAGAGAGGGAGGAAGAGGAAGAAGAGGAGGAAGAGGAGGAGGAGGAGGAGGAAGAGGAAGAGGAGGAGGAGGAAGAAGAGGAAGAGGAGGAAGAAAGAAAAAGAAGGAAGAAAATGATAAGAGAAGAAATAAATAAGAAGAGGAGGAAGGAAATAAAATGAGAAATAGAAGAAAAGGAGACTAAAAAATGAAGAAAAGGAGACAAAAAAAATGAAGAAAAGGAGAAAGACTAAAAAAATGAAGAAAAGAAAAGACTAAAAAATGAAGAAAAGGAGAAAGACAAAAAAATGAAGAAAAAGAGGAAGAAGAAAAGAGGATCAGAAAGGACAAAAAAATGAAGAAAATGAGAGACAAAAAAATGAAGAAAAGGAGAGACAAAAAAATTAACAAAAAGAAAAATACTAAAAAATGAAGAAAAGGAGACAAAAAAATGAAGAAAAGGAGGAAGACAAAAAAATGAAGAAAATGAGAAAGACAAAAAAATGAAGAAAAGGAGAAAGACAAAAAATGAAGAAAATGAGAAAGACAAAAAATGAAGAAAATGAGAAAGACAAAAAAATGAAGAAAAGGAGAAAGACAAAAAAAATGAAAAAAAGGAGGAAGAACAAAAAAATGAAGAAAAAAGGAGGAAGAAAAGAGGAGGAGGATCAGAGAGGTCGAAGTTAATGGGATGTAATGGTGTGGTAGGTAGTCAGGGTCAGAGGGGGGTCAGAAGTGGGGGGGGTCAGAAGGGGGGGTCAGAAGGGGGGGGTCAGGGGTTAAAGGGTGAGGGAGAGATTGGTTGAGTCTAGGAAAGAAAAGGGAAGGGAAGGGGGTGAGGGGAAAAGGAGG
>JAWZYT010003724.1:20000-47500 GCA_034508575.1 Petrolisthes manimaculis | reverse complement strand
GATATGCAAATGTCCACAACAACAACACACTGCTCTAGTTATGTTGGTGAGGTAATTTATGGTGTAACTAGTTGGTGTGTGTGTGTGTGTGTGTATACTGTACTATATGTGTGTGTGTACTGTACTTTAAATGTATGTATGTGTGTGTGTATGTGTATTGTACTTTATGTGTGTGTGTGTGTACTGTACTTTATATATGTTTGTTTGTGTCGCCTGGTAATAATAATATCAACACCATCTATAAACACACAAAGACCTCGAGAAAACGGCAGTAAAATTACAATAATAACAAATAATAACAAACAATAATAAATAATAATAATAACACAAATACACTTCCAAAATCAGTGGGTAAATTATTCGACTCTTTCCAATCCAACCCAACCACAACCAGCCCAGAATCGGACCCCCAGACAAAAAAAACTGACAAAACGAGGAGCAAATCGGTGTGTGAATATTAATGAAAGTATTTATGTTAATGAAACCCGTGTGCATACCCGCTACTCAGTGAGATGAGATGGGATGGGATGGGATGGGTGGGGAGGGGGAGAGAGTGGGGTTGATTTAGGTGAGGGTGAGGGTGGTGGGGTAGGGAGTGGGGGGGTGATTTAGGTGAGGGTGAGGGTGGTGGGGTAGGGGGGAAGATTAGGGTGATGGTAGCGTGAGTGAGGGTGGAGAGATTAGGGTTTTAATTAATGTGGGTGCATGAGTGGAAAAAATAATAATAATAATAATATAATGGAACGATGAACAATACAAAATATAAATATAGCCTATATATTGAAACTAACCTTATAAGAAGCGATGAATGATGAAGTTGCCATTCCGTTTTGTTTATTGTGGTACTGAAAATAAGAAGGAAAATAAATTAATATAATATACATCTTGTTTGCATGCACATGTTAAAAATGTGTCACCTAACTTCAAACGTTAATAAAAGCCAAATAAAACAATTCACTCACCTTTACACACACCCACACCATGCTAGACGAGTTTATTAATCTTTATATAAACCAGAATAAACTTCAATGCACTTCACACGCGAAATAATTAAGAAAAATTAGAGAAACACAAGCACCGGAGGATTGAAGACTGAAGCGAGTAATGGCAGCGAAGAACAACAACAACACATCATTTTACACAAATTTATTTTTACATGAATTGACAAGAAAATATCCTCAGATTTTCTTATTTTGCATCTCATGTGGTTTGATAAAATGTGGAGAATACTGTGTATATGTTTGTAGGGTAATTTAGCGCATTTTCATACAATTTGACTTGATATTTACTACAGCAAAACAAATGTCAATATTTACAAACAGTAGGCTAACCACTATAATTAAATATTCATTCAATAATTTAACTTGATATATTTCTTAGTATTTTATTTATTTATTTAATCCAAATGTGAGATATTTTGCCTATATTTCTTAATTCCTTTATTTAATTCTCTATTTATTACGTATGAGAGATTATTTGCCTATATTTCTTAGTTCTTTTATTTATCTATTTATTCCGTATGAGAGATCTTTTGCCTATATCTCCTAGTTCTTCTTTTGTTTATTTATATTATCTGCTTGACTGTCTGTGTCTCAGTAAGTTCACTATTATATAAACCCAAGAATAAAATTGCTACCTTAGTGCAAGACCTGTGCAATGTAGCATGCAAATGTTCACTTCATTATACAATAGCAATCCGGTTTGTTTTGCTTGCTTCTTCTAGTAACAAAGTTTATGTAGTTGGTAACATTAATTTTTATTATATAATATATGCCGTGAAATATTTGTATATAGGCCTATAGACTTTCAAATAATTAATACATATATAGTTATCATTTAATCATGAAACATAATTATACAGTAACATTATTTTTTATTATATAATATATGCCGTGAAAAATGTGTATATATAGACTTTCAAATCATTAATACATATATAGTTTATCATTTAATCATGCAACATAATTATACAGTAGTTATAATCACGGTTGCTTGTTAATTGTGTTATACTGTATATAATATAATTTCCAGTAGTAAGCTTAGCGTGTAAACAATAATTATATAGTAATCATATACCATATTAATAATGCAATATGTCTTATGAGCATATTAAATACGGCAATATAATATGCTATACAATCATAATTTTAAACATATTAGACGTATAGTAATTTGTCTAGCTACAAATAACATACATTAGCATAAAATAGAAGTGCTAAAGTTGAATGAATTGATCGAGATTCTACATACGACACCTATACTTCTTTATTATTACTGTTATTATTATTATTATCATTATTATTATATACGTCTCTTGAGTAATAATGAAGTGAAATACAGGGGATGTAAGTTAAGACTGCATCTTCATCCTAATCAAACTCTATATTAAACCCTATTACTAACTGTTATTGTTTAGCGGCAGAGTATATTATTAATTAGTGTTCATATAGAGAAATAAATGGGTGTGTTTCTGTATAAATGGGGCCCTTTTAATGACCCTGTGATCGTATATAAAATTGGAGGCTTCTGATTCCTCCTGACCATGCCATGAAACAAACTCCTTCCCTATAGGTGGTGTTTCGTGGCAATATTTGAAGGACTTGTAATTTATCTCCACTTTCATAACTACATACCAGAGCCCCTTTTAATTTAATGAACTTAATTGAGCACCACTACGTACAGTACAACGTTTTCCAAGGAGTGTATATCCATTTCCTAAGACGGACTCATTCGTTATCTGTGTTGTGACAATTTATATTCTTTAGAACCACTAGACGTTCCCATGCAGAGCCGGTCTCAAGGAACCTTTAATTTATTTCTCATCATCAAGCAACAAGAGAGTGAAAGAGAGAAAGAGAGAGAGTTGGGGTAGAGGGCTAGGGGCGAAAGAGAGAGAGAGAGAGAGGTTATGGGCGGTGGGGTTGAGGCAAGAGAGAGAGAGAGAGAGAAATATTGTTTGTTGTGGTGTGTTGTGTGGTGTGATTTTGAAGAACTATGAAACAAAATAATAGGCTACGATTACATTAAATAAAGATTGAATAAAATACTAGTGATTGTGTTTCTTTTCCTTCTTGCAAGTGTAGTATGTCATATGAAACGAATGCTAGGCTACGATTACATAAATAAAGACTAAATAAAATACTAGTGTTTGTGTTTATTTTCCCTCATTTGGCGGACTATATTAGGCTATATGTAACAAATGCTAGGCTACGATACATTAATAAAGGTTGAATAAAATATTAATGTTTGTGTTTATTTATATGTAACAAATGCTAGGCTACGATACATTAATAAAGTTTGAATCAAATACTAATGTTTGTGTTTATTTATATGTAACAAATGCTAGGCTACGATACATTAATAAAGGTTGAATAAAATACTAATGTTTGTGTTTCTTTTCTCTTATTCTGGTCATTCTTAATTAAGGAAGTAGTGCCGTTGGTCAGTACAACAAATTACTTGTTTATTGTGTAGGCGGCCACTCGACTTTCACCCCAGCTGGTAACTTCTCCCCCCACAACCCAACCCAACCCAGGCCCACTCTATACCCCACCACCCTTACAATGACCCTCACATCCCCCCCCCCCGTCCCTCACATCTCCACCCAGTCCCTCACATCTCCACCCAGTCCCTCACACGCCCACCCAGTCCCTCACATCCCCACCCCGTCCCTCACATCCCACCCCAGTCCCTCACATCTCCACCCAGTCCCTCACATCCCACCCCAGTCCCTCACATCTCCACCCAGTCCCTCACATCTCCACCCAGTCCCTCACATCTCCACCCAGTCCCTCATACCCCTTTTTTTTACTGAGATTCATGAGCTCAGATAGAAATGTAACTCCCACATAATCTAGTTAGTCTAAACTTACGTTCTGAACGCCTTGTACAGTCAAGAGCCATAATAGTATACTTTCTGCTTCAAATAATTCGATAGAATAGTAGGCTACATTAAATAATCTCCAACATACAAGACACAGGTTAAGTAAGGGGAGGATAATGTTAGTAAATCCGGAGCAAATAAATTATTCCTCTGAACTATTCCAAGCAACAGGCCAACATTATTTTTATTCATCTGGTCCGGTTTCCTGGCATACTTTGGAGGAATCAATGCCCTCCAGTATAACTAATGTGTATACTATCCTCTTAAGGACCCTGTGAACATGTATGAGATTAGGTGACTTTTGATTCCTCCTGACCATGTCACGAAACAAGCTCCTTCCTTATAGGTGGTGTTTCATGGCAATGTTTAAAGGACTCATTAACCTCCAATTTAACTGTACCTGAGGACTTACTTGTTGATATGGTATATAAGAGTACAGTTGTTGTTGTAGTTCACCGGACTGTCTGGCCGAGCAGTCCCGAGTCTGGTTGACCGAAGCCGCACAGATGCTCGGACCCCCAAATGGGAGTCAGGTTGATGTAGTGAGATTGTTTCTTGGAAGGCAACAGACGAGGGGACTGTCTGTTGTCTTCCTTGTTGTGCCACACAATCAGGCAATCTCATCAGCTACCCAGAAGGAATGAGAAATAGTAAGAGACACACTGAACAGGCCAGGGTGTGGTAGAGGATGACAAATTCCTCATTTCTGGATAGAATTAGCCCTCATCAGTGGGATGGGGTGATAGAGAGGTGGGACAGCAAGTACGAAGAAAAGAAAAGGAACGGAGGGATAGTTGAAGAACTGAAAAGGATTGGCTGGGGCCGAAGGCATGCCATAACCCTTAAAGTACTGCCCACGTCACCACAGGCAATACTTCCCTTACGGGGTAAGAATACAGTACTTAATATTGTTAATTTGATACTTGCAATTAACAATATTCTAATACATGATATTAAATGAAACTTTGTCTGCAATAATTGTACTATATTTTTTTATTTTTACTTATACAAAAAGATAACGGCACAAAGCACTGAGTGAGTATATGAAATTAATGTTAAAAGTTAGTAGCTTCCACTGTGCAGTACCATATACTGTATATACATAACACTCAGATGTTGTGTACGATTTAAAATGTGGAATGACAGTGATAATGTATAAAATGTAACTAGGATTCAAATGGAAGCAGAAAAATACCATTTGAAGATACTGTACTGTACTGCTGTACTTTTGAGCAGAAGGAGGAACAACAGAATGTCCATAAATGATCCTCATATTATTTTCTGCAATCTTCCTGTGAAATATATATTACACAATCAAATGTGTTGCTAAATAATATTGACAAAGTAACAGAAAGAAACATTCCTAGAAGAATTACATGAAGGATGGTCAGTTCTAGTGGCAGACATTGTATGAGATGGAAAGTAATGTTAACAACAAACCAGATCAAAGAGAAAAATAAGACTACAGATAATTCCTTGAGTCTCAAGTCACTTGGACAGTAATACTCATCTATTGTTCATACACATAAAAAATAAGATATTCTATATCAAAATAAGGTTACACCTTGAATACAAGTAAATCTATATTTAAATGCAAGCATTATTTCTCTTAGAAACTCTGTACTATCAGTATAAAAAGAAGACACATTATTCTATGTCATGAATTCCTCAATATAAAATACAAACACAAACAAGTAAAATCCTACATCACATACTGTATTTTTAAAACTATATTACAGTGCAGTTGAAATGAATAACATTAAGCTTGGATGCACAATCCACACTATAAAGTTTGGTATCTGTGTTAATTTTAATTAAGACAAAAAAAGACAATTGCTTTTCAATATCACTGGGGGCATTTTCAATAAAGATGCAGATTATAATGTATGCTATGCACAAACATAAGCATTATTATTTGCATCTTACAAAACTGTACCAAACAAAAATGGAAAAAGATATGATAAATAATGGTGGACTTTGGAATCAGATTATTCTTTTCTTTTACTGTACTCTAATGGAGGAAAAATTAAACCTATTGGTAACTAAGAGCAGGACTGAGTGTAACTTGAAATGGTGGACAGAGGTACAGTGATGTTGTCATTGAATTGAAATTTTACTGCTTCCCTAAACTATACCATGATGCAGAATTAAAAAGTATATATAGGTGATATTTTATGGCATAGTACAGAGGAATACATAGCCTCCAATTTGATGACATTATCTTACCTCATTCATTGATTAAATCTACTATTTGAAAATATAAATACTGTAAGAAACAACAGTTTCCTTTATTTCATCACAGGTTTGGGAAAACATCCTTCATCCTCCATGATCATGGACACCAATGGCTGCAAGTTTAGTTTACCAGTACAGCATCAGAAAACCATATCATTTGAATAACTGTCAACAACAACACAGCCAATACCATAAAGGACAGTTTCAGTGAATCAATAAACCAAATGGTCCATACTTGTTGTACACACACATCTAATTGGCAGTGATTGGTAAATAAAAGCAATGCATCCACTTACCACAACTTTTGATGCAGAGCCTTAATTCACAAAGTACTTCCTGGTTAAAGTGTGAGAATAAGAGCCACAGAGGACCAAATGTAACATTTCTAAAGTGTACCAGCACATTTGACTGAATGCCAAAGAAACATCTTCAATTATTAGTTGTCAGTACACAGCTGGTAATAAGTACTGGTAGTAATTGTGTCTCTTCTTCTGTGATGTTCAATGTACTACAGAATTTAGGTGATTTCTTCTACTGATCAAAGATGCAAGGATCACCTTGGCTCCAATTTAGTTTACACATATATTGTTCCCTAACTGTACAGTTCTTTAAGCAAATTCATGATACACTAGTGGTGATGGTGGATAGAACTCCCACTAAACACATCACAGTGCCAAGCCTTCCCCAACACACACATCACACTGATAACAAAACAGCGACTCAAACTGAACTCCTTACATTCAACGTAGTGTCTCACTGTATCAATAAGGGTTGGTTTCCTTCCATCACACGTGTATCATAAAATTGTGAACTGAACAGTAGGTACCCTGAATCCCGGAGCTGCAACACCGTCACACCGAATACCAAAATCAGAACAAGGAACTACAACAAATGAACATGGCCTTGAAACACCAAAGATGGCACCACAAAGTTATATTTCACGGCACTAAGAATCAAGACCTCATTATGGCACCTCACTGGCAGAAAATTTAAGTCATAATCTCACAATAATTGTACTGGCAGGAGAGGTCCTAGAAATAATTCCTGTACAGTAAAGTGGCACTGTTTTTCATTGGCCAATTATGTCCTTATCACTAACAACTGGGCACTATCTTCCTAGCTATTGCCTCACACTCACATCCCTTAAAGGTTATCCTGAAACATTTTCCAAGCTACCCTCTTGTAACTAATCAGAACTTTTAATCTCATCCGACACGGCATTCACTATATCACTTGTACGGCCTATTTCTGTACTCCTCCCTCCACTTCATTCTGTCTCCTTCCTCAGGCACTTGCTCACTAAAATCTGCCCTATTTCCTGGTACAGAACTCAAGTGGGCTATTTTTCTCTTATAATTGCACTGTCCAATAACATTTCCACATCCCTAACTTAAATAATAATTTCTAATTGGGTATGCACACCTCATCCACTCAACTGATTGTGGTAAAATGTGGCAGCTCAGACAAGCTGGTTTCAATTCATCCATTAATGTGAGCAGAGATGGCATTAGCAGTTTCATTATTGGTAAGAGGAGGACCCCACACTCCTGTTCTGGGACAACTGGTAGAGATTATCATAACAGTAGTAGTAGTAGCTTCATCCCTGGAAAGTTGAGGCCCCCATACTCTTCCGCTTGTGGTGATATGTGAGGCGCTGGTTAAGGCGGTGGTCTCGTCGGTGGTAATACTCATTGAAGTCCAGTCTAGTACTCAGCAGGTGCAGCTTCTGATCATCCTGCTGTGCCAACATCAACAGGAATGACTGCACCATATCCTGCATCAAAACAAAAATTCACCTTTAAAAAGATTTAATTCATACAACAGCTACTACAGTATGAATCTAAATTATCTACTAATCTTTTATCTATTACCTATCTTAACTATCTACCAGTATTGTATTGAATTATCTTCTACTTATCTAAACTAGTACAATATCTGCTATCAATACTGCTACTGTATATGAACACAAAATATCATACATCCAACCCTTCATAATTATTTCAGATGCCAATACTGTACTGTGCTGTAGTGACAAAAAAGTACATTCCCTAATCCTCAATCCAGCTTCCACACAGTATTAAACATTAAACCCACATGATTGTCCAAGAGTCAGCTGATTAAGTAAGTAAATAATATAGTATGGAGTTATTACAAATAATAATTATACACCAACTGTACCTGATATGTTTGGTCATTTATTCTGAGATCGGACTTAAGCTTTGGAAGAACAGATGTTGTGAACTCTTTCCGTCGCTTCCTTTCAATTTCTTCTCGTTCTGCTGAAGTACCAAAGTCTCCAGCAGCTGTTCTGGCCTGAAAACAAACATTGCTTTACTACAACAACATAATTTAGTACCAACTGAATATGTAACCTTTCCAATAGATAGATAAGCACACTGCATTACTAATATCAGTCATAACTACAGTACTGTATTATATGAAGATAATGTCTCGTATCAATCTATTTTTTATCATACAACATACCTTTATTTCAGTCTCAGCAGCCTTTCGGGCATTAACCTCAGCTGACACAGCGAGTGATAACTGCTCTTGTAAGCCTCTCAAATTTTGAATTAAATTGTAAAATGTTCTTAAGTGAGTCCGCACATCCTGTTGAAGAAAAAATAATGTTATGATTAGTTCCCAAATCCAGAACTCTTGACAGACACAGGCACAGCATTACTCTTTAACATTTTCATAAACTAGTATCTTACTAGTTCAGTGTGAATAAGTGATGCTGTACTGTACTGTATACTCTTCATTAATAACCAAGTGAATTGTATACTCTTCACTAGTAACAAATGTTTAGTGAATTGTATACTCTTTATTAGTGAATTGTATACTCTTCATTAGTAACCAATGTTTAGTGAATTGTATACTCTTTATTAGTGAATTGTATACTCTTCATTAGTGAATTGTATACTCTTTATTAGTAACCAATGTTTAGTAAATATAACCAACCTTTGACTCAGCATCAAGGAGTGCTCCAGCAACTATCCTATGAAGGAACTGGTTGTGTGCAGAGATGATGTGGTCAAGACTCTCTGCTGTTTGTAACTTGGTGGTGAGATCATGCCAGGAACACTCCAGCACCTCAAATGTCATGTAATATTCCATCTGATGTACCAAGTGAACCATATCTTGTGTTAACAGTTGTACACGGTGTAGCACCCCTCGCATCTCTGGGGGGGGCGGAAATTAGATAAAACATAATGATGAATTGCTGGTAGATGATTCCTACAAACTGTGCCACAAAATAGATCACCTAAATTCATGCCATGGTCCATTTTTTAAGAATAAATATAGAGAATTCAGTACACGTTTCTAATTAAACCCCTCAACTCTGAGTGGATTTGATCTGCAGGCCTTTAGGTTACAAGTGCAACCCAGTAACTACCTCAACCCTGAGTGGATTTGATCTGCAGGCCTTTAGGTTACAAGTCCAACCCAGTAACTACTCCACTACTGACCCTGATAATGTATAACTATAGTAGCTCATAACATTTATATAAGATGCCATAATATGAAACTAACCTGGAAGATCCCTACAAAGTTTAGAAGTTGCAGATTGTTCCTTCCAGATATCAGCCAGAATCATTTCCATCCTCTTGTCTTTCCACAGAGCATTGAAGAGCATCAGGTATTGTCTCATGCACTCCCCTGTGAACACCTGTAACCAACAATGAAATACTGTACTATATGGCTTTGTTTGGGACCATATACATATCAAAGGGCTGGAGGATGAGCCCATTATACCAGTTATCATCAGTAACTGTGACATATAAAATAACTATATTATGATATCTGAGGTTTTGATAGGTTGATTACACAAGACTAGACAGTACTAAGGAATGCTATGTATGTCCCTCACCGTGCCTATAGCTCCTGAGGTTTAGATAGGTTGAATACACAAGACTAGACAGTACTAAGGAATGCTATGTATGTCCCTCACCGTGCCTATAGCTCCATCAACGTGATAGTCAAGACTGAAGACATCCCAACCCAAGTCACCCGGTGAGATCTCTAACAGACGGACATCAAGGCGACGCAGGACATCCGGATCTTCATACTGAGCATTGGTGGCAGCTACAGCCGTCTCCAGTAGTGATGATAAGTTGTGTGGGTACAAGTTGCTGGCTGGCTTACACAACTCAGGGCTACACACACACACACATCAAACACATTACCAGGTTAAAGAGATTATACAGTACAAGTATAGGTACAGTTGCCAAAAAAGGTACTGCGACAACTCTTGATACAACATTAAATATATTAATGTCCATAGTTGTTTGTAGGGATTATAAGTATGTATTACAGAAGGATATGTATATTTCCTTCAGTTATACATGCTTATAGTCCCTACAAAAGTTGTGGATATTACTAGGGTTAAAGGTCTATCAAGATTTGTCGCAATACCTTTTTTGGCAACTGTACATGTTGAGACCTTACCCAACCAAAAAATAAAATAAATAAAATATAAGGAACAAAATCACAGCATATCTCTCATGTGCATTCAGTACATACATGTGGTTATTTGGTCCATGAATTTATTGTGTGCTCACCTTAATATTTTCATAAGGTAGTGTATGAAATGTCCTTGTTCCAACAACAGGTAGCGTCGCAGGGCCCTGAGGTGACTCATTAGTTGGTGTCGGTTTAAGATTTCCTCCAACACGTGTCTTGAAGTTTCACGGAAGGTGAGGCCTAACAAGTGGTCCAGCTGGTTACTCTCATCTTGGCTAAACAGAGACTCCACTGAAAATTAAAGTTAATCTGTACTTGATGGATCTCACTAAATCATAACATACTTGAAATATAAGGTATTGTACCAAGCCACCCAAAACAATTCTATTCCATCCACCATCATTCATGCATTACCCAGGTATCCCAATTAATCTCAGTTTATTTTTGGTAGTCTATCCATCAAACCTATTTCATGCATCCCAAACCAACCTGTAGTTTGCTGCAGGGCTGCTTTGATGGCATCTCTGCCTGAGATGGGCGCCCGGAACTGACAAACATTCCTCAGAAAGTTGAGTGATTTACCAGAGGCCAAGACCTGCTCAGCTTGAGTCTTGCTGATGAAGCTTGGCAACATGCCCCACCTGACAAGGAAGTGTACTGGTTACAGAAAAGAAAGCATCTTCTTTTGATGAAGATTTGTTCTTGATTTAAATGGTTTAACATTAAGTTATCTTTTGATAACTTAATGGGGAGTCACCATTCACTCCACAAAGTAAAAACAAATGGTATTGTTGATTTATAAATGTCTACAAGTTACCTGATAGAATACTTGTCCTGCCAGAGTCTGTCATCAGCCACAGTTGGGTCTGCAGCAATAAAGAACTCATGATGTGGGTCCTGGAGAGTGCCATCAAGGAGCCATTGTGTGAGTGTAAGGTAGAGTGGAGTACAGGCCTTACTTAATACTCGACGTACCACTCCTCGGTGAGCAGCATCCCCGTGGTGCAGATGCTGTCCAACATAATATACATTATCATTACATAATTATTACAACATTTCTTATATACCTGTATTGGAATACTGTACTGTTACAAACACATCACCAGCAACATTTACACATTTTGTTATACTAATGAAATCCATGGATAGTGTATTCACAAAGGAGAACAAAATTAAAAATACATTGTCCCATTCTGTCTTCAGAACTTTATGGCTGCAACACAAGTCCATGCTGAGAAATCTCCTAATGACACACCATTTCACAAACACAAAAACTTTAAAGCATTTATGGCCACACCAAATAAATTCCTAATCAACACACCTGGTATATTGCAGAGACACATGCACCTCCAGACAGAGTACGTGCAGCGTGTGTGAGGAAAGCCAAGATGCGGAGTCGAGTACGTGGCTCCAGAGTCCATAACACCAGACGACGCAGAGTCAATCCACCACCAGACTCACTCACTGGTGTGTCACCTCCATCTTGGTTCTGCCCACAATATAACAATTGGCTCACCTACATATTTATTGTATTCAATGCACACAATTCAGCTCACATATTATCAGTCTCCTGTGTAGAAGGAAACATTGGAGAAACAACCAGACTCTTATATATGACAACACGAGGTGATAATGTGATAAATGCACTCACCTGTGCCTCCAACACAGCAATAAGTCTGCAGTATTCACTCAGTTCCTCTCTCAGTGCCAGGACAAGTGACTGACTGACCAGACCACCTGAAGCCACATCACATCTGTGTTCCATACTCCCACTTCCCCACTCACAAAAGTTCTTCACTTGGATGTATAACCAACCCAACTCTGCCAGCTTCAGTATCATTTCACGTTGGCTGCCTGACAAACGTACCTGCACAAATTTATATTGATGTTAGATATAAAGTTTAGAATGATGTTGGCTGTTCTTTGGATGGTATACCACACTGCATCATCATTAAACATAAGTAGAAAAGCTGAAAATATAAATGCATGTACTGAAATCATACCTTTGGATCAAGTTTATATCCATCTTTGTTTGCATCCATCTTTATAATCTTGCCTTCAATTCCTTGGAAAACAAAGAGCAGCTCCCTAATGAGAACCTTTTCGGTCACCTCTACCATGGCTGTAAAAAAAAATAAAAAAAAATAAGATATACAGTACCGGGTATTGCATCATCCAACACATTTGTAGGGAAACTGGGGATCAATTCAATATCAATACAGTATAAAACAATTAATTAAAATAGATACTGGCAAAAGAATAACAGAACAATGACCCATAAGAGAGAGAACAAATTTAAGGGACCCAGTATTGTAGTCAGAAAATTGGAGGTAAACGAGTCCTACAAATATTGCCACGAAACACCACTTATATGGAAGGAGTTTGTTTCGTGGCATAGTCAGGAGGAATCAGAAGCCTCCAATTTTCATACACGATCACAGGGTCCTTAATATGGTACCGTTCATACCTTCTTTTGTGGTGGTATGTTTAGGTAAAGGTGGCACAAATGGTCGTCTCTCAGTGGTGGGGGATTGTGATTGACTCCCAGGCTGGCGTCTCTCTACAGGTAATCCTCCACTACCTGGGTTCAGTATTAAACAATGTATATGGCAACACTACTTGATGGTGGGGTTCTATTGTTATGGCAGCTAACATTCTAATAGTCAATATAATTCTTAAATTAAGTACAGTATCTTGATAAGGGAAAGCAACAGTTCAATTTGTAACATATTCACGAACATCTGTTTTTAAAATAATGACAACTATGTGAAATATATCTAATGAATAAGATCACTTTTGCAGAATTGTATATATTACTCTTATTTGTGACAAACTGATTTTTGTAACTTTTCAAGCATTATATAGTATACTGTACATCTGAAAGTGATGGCTTGAGTGTAAGAAAATAATCATTAGATATTCTCCAGCTCTGTAAAGTAATACTAAACTTTGGTAATTTAAAGTGTCAGCTCTATTTCAAAACACATCAACTTGTATTCCGTGCTGACCTGTATACATGGCCGCCAAACGAGAAACTCTGGTGCTGGGGGAGGAAGGCTGGGGGGAGTGAGACTGAGAGTGAGACTGGACATGTGACACAACACTCTCCTGGGGCACTGATGATGATGTTGATGTTGCTGTGGGTTCCTGGTAGGGTTGGTGGTACAGACGAGGGAGAGGGAACAGGTCTGCCTCGCTCGGTCCCAAACATATTCCATTTTCAATCTGTAAAATGTGATCCTGAGATGATTTGGACAAGTAGTAATGAAAAGTGTATGGCTTATCAGAAAGATCTCTCTATCGTTCAATCTATCAACCTATAGGCCTATGGAATTGAAAAGCAGGACCTGGACAGTATGATGTATCCTGGTAGTTTTAATGTGATGTTTAGGAATACCAATATAATAGAGATGAGGGCAACTTTCTTTAACATTTCAAGAGGGTATGATTAAGGACATTTTAAGGAATCCAAATGACATTACAGTATCCCCAAATCCTTCTAAGGACTAGTGCTGAAAGTGGAAACGTATGAAAAGTACAAAAGGGACCAAAATCACAAAATGACAGACAAGATAAGGAGGAGCTGTTGGAATGAAGAATAGTTCAACTGAAAATAATTATCATCATTCTCTCATAGTTGTCCATCCAATAAACCAAACATGGGACACCTATACATACATACCTTGGGACCACCACTGTCTTGAGTGAGGGCAAAGAAGAAGGCCAAGATACTTGTTTTGTTACGCAGCACAGCCTGTAAAAACAACAAACACAAACTAATTGTCCATACCAAGAAATATATCTGGTAAACTTGCAGAAATACTTTGCACCTTTATTATTAGGGTCTTATACTTGTAAAGGTGCTTTGTTTCAAGACAAAACATAAGAAGCCTCAATTTTGATTTAATATTGCTTCTTTATATCAAAAGAAATGATAAAATAACTGTTTATTTCAAAAGTTTCTTCCTAAAATAAAAGTATTGATTTAATGAGTAAAATAAAATAGGTAACACCATAAACTGCTTGAAGTAACTAGAGAGAGAGAGAGAGAGAGAGAGAGAGAGAGAGAGAGAGAGAGAGAGAGAGAGAGAGAGAGAGAGAGAGAGAGAGAGAGAGAGAGAGAGAGAGAGAGAGAGAGAAATTAAGCAATGCAAAGTAGTTTATGCATTGTTTATTCCTGTGCTGCCCCTCTTTGACTTACTGATTTCTGGAGTCGGTTCATAAGACTGGCAAATCGTGCTGCATCTTCGAGTCTCTTTTCCCCGATGAGACGACGTTTTATTTTGTCCGCCACAACATTATGGTCATCCAGTCGACCGCCGGTTGGGGCTTCATTCAATAACTGTAATGCCAATTGAAAGTGCGTGGCCAAACCATCTGAAAAAAAGGTTAAGTATTTATAAACACATAATATGGTACGGTAACCAAATAAAGTTAATATAAATCTCTACTGAAGCATTGTAATGTGGTTAACTTACTGAAATAATATATAAGTTATAATATATAGTATTATCATATTCACAACCAACTTACAGAAAGGAAGGAAACAAAATACCAGTTAATGTAATACCATAACAAGTTAAACAATACAAGAAGGGGCAAACTATGGGAGTTATATGATTCAGAATGACAAAATATAACAAATAATAAATAAATAATAATAAATAATATACGAGTAGGCAGGAGAGCAAGTGAGGAAGGAAAACTGAGGAAACAGGAGGACTATGTAGAAGAAACACTAACTAGAATGAAGGGAACTCTGGAGGAAACTGGAGGATTAAGAATTAAGTTATATTACCCTGAAAAAGGATGAAACAGGAGAACTATAATATTTAAGTTATAGGCCTATTATCCTAAAAAACGGAGGAAACAGAAGGACTAGAATCACCCGTAACATGACCATGGAGGAAACAGAAGGACTATAATTATATATTTTAAAGTTATATTACCCTGAGAATTATGGATGAAACAGGAGGACTATATATATTTAAGTTATATTACCCTGAGAATTATGGATGAAACAGAAGGACTATAATTATATATTTAAGTTAAGTTATATTACCCTGAGAATTATGGAAGAAACAAAAGGACTATATATATTTGTTATATTACCCTGAGAATTATGGAGGAAACAGAAGGACTAAGTTATATATATTTAAGTTATATTACCCTGAGAATTATGGATGAAACAGAAGGACTATAATTATATATTTTAAAGTTACATTACCCTGAGAAACGGATGAAACAGAAGGACTATATATATTTAAGTTATATTACCCTGAGAAGCACCCGTCACATGTCCACATAGTCTTTTGAGAAGGGTATTAGATGCATCCATCATATCGCCGGGGTATTTAAAAGATCTCACACCTCTAATAAGTCACATATAATTTGTCTAGTATCGACCACTAACATCGACATCAACAGATCAAGGGTTTTCATGGCGCCATTTGTTTACGTTTTGTTTGGATGCTGCCGACCTGTTCAAACTATCGTACATTAAAGCTTATATTGTTATACTTTCATTAATTATAAGATATGGTTATAATGGTATTTTTCACTATTTTGATCAAGGGAGGGAGGGAGAGAGCGTGTATGAATATGTGTGTGTGTGAGAGAGAGGGTGAAAGAGTGTGTATCAATGTATGAGAGAGCGAGGGATAAAGAGAGTGTGTATGAATGTGTGAGAGAGAGAGGGAGAGTGTTATGTGTTTGTGAGGGAGGGAGAGCGAGAGAAAGATAGAAATAAGTGTGTTCCTACTGTTTATAATATGGTACTTTGCTCAAGATTATGGTAGGCTGTGTATATTACTTCGGATTGTCTAATTAGGTGGATAATGAAGGTAGAAAAACCATACGCGATAATGGTAATTAATTCTTTCAATATTTACCAATTTTTGTGCCTAACTTACATAACACAGAAATTGTATCGGTGATATCTGTTTGTTTGTATGACTGATTTATTATTAATGTCTCAATATTATGGTACGCAGTTTTTGATACGCATACACTGAATAATAATACAAGTATCATAATTGTCGTACGCAGCGCATCCTATAGTACAAATTTCAAGTGAATGTAGGGATGTGATTGGTGGAGCTGGAGACCCTTAACCAATCACAGGGAACCTTTATTATCATCTTGTTGTTGTTGTTATCAGCATCTGGTATATATTATCATATTATACCGAAATTTTACCCCTATCTACTGAATTTTTCCTCACATTTCTACTGAAATTTCACCTGCACCATCTGGCAACACTGCTTCATTAGAACTCGTGCTAATCTTTTTTTTATTTATGATTTTTTTTATTTGATTTATTATTTTTTTTCGACGTCGTCGTCGCCGCCGCCGCCGCCGCCGCCGCCCCTCCACCGCCGCTGCCGCCCCTCCACCGCCGCCGCCGCCCAGCCACCACCGCCCCACCGCTGCCGCCACGCCGCCTCCCCATCACCGCCCCGCCGCCGCCACTGCCACCCCACCTCCGCCGCCCCGCCGCCGCCGCCGCCCCGCCGCTGCCGTCGTTGTTTAATATATATATATTTTTTTTTAATAATATATATATATATATATATATATATATATATATATATATATATATATATATATATATATATATATATATATATATATATCTTTATTAAGATATAAGGTGCCGTTGTAAAGGCAATATTTCCCATCAACCATTGAAATTGTAACAAGCATTTTTGGGAATAGAAAATTGTAAAGTGAAAAGGGAAATAGATTATAAGATAAAAAAAATATATATATATATATAAGATAAAAAAAAAAAATATATATATATAAGATAAAAAATATATATACAAGGTGCCGTTGTAAAGTCAATATTTCCCATCAACAACAACATAACCAATAAAAAAAGTCTCAGTCTCCAACAAGAACCAAAACAATACGATCTCGCTCAGAATTTCAAGTTTTATTTAATTTAAAGGGGAAATGAAGTTGTCAGAGAAATACAGTACAGCCTAGTGCAATGTGGGGTGTAAAATGACCTATATAAAATCCCTATTACCTATATAAAATCCCTATTACCTATTTAAAATCCCTATTACCTATTTAAAATTCCTATTACCTATTCAATCTCACTCAGAAGTTAAAGCCTAAAAAACTTTATTAGTACAATGTCGGGTGTAAATTTACCTATAATATAAAGTCTTTATTACCCATTTAAAGTCCTTATTACCCATTTAAAGTCCTTATTACCCATTTAAAGTCCTTATTACCCATTTAAAGTCCTTATTACCTATTTAAAGTCCGTATTATATGTGTATCATGAAGCTCAAGTGTGTAATAATGTTCTCGTTTCATCTCTACACTGGTTTCATTTTTTGTCATTTCGTCATTATTGGTGAGTTTTTGTAATTATATAAAATATTTGGGTATTTATTGAAAGAATTACCGTTTTGTAGCAGTGTTGCCAGATCGGGCTGGGTCCCAGTATTTTGCCCCGGTCATTTTCCGTACTTTTATCACGATTATTTCCCGGTAGTTTGCTCACGTTAGGTCCCGGTAGTTAGCTGTGGTCTGGGTTAGGTCAGGTCAGGTCAGGTTAGGCTAATTTCAAAATGGATTGTCTAATTAGGTGGATAATGAAAGTAGAAAAAACATACATAATAATGGTAATTCTTTCAATATTTACGTACCAATTTTTGTGCCTAACTTACTTAACACAGAAATTGTATTGGTGATATTTGTTTGTTTGTATGACTGATTTATACATTAAGTATTTACCATATTAAGGGTCGCTTCCACAGTGGTATTGGTTTGTTAGCTTCCCAACCAACCACACTTGTTAGACTTGTGTGTTTCGTGGCAATGGTTGAAGGACTCATTTAACTTCAATTTACTGACTACATCACACACAGGGTTCCTTAATAATACCAGCCTTTTAGATTGATTTTAATATTCTTTTTCCAGTGATATCCAAAAATCAATCCAATTAAATTTTCCCGTCTCAGTGATATCCAAAAGTCAGTCCAATTAAATTTTTCCAGTCTCTCTGATATCCAAAAGTCAATCCAATTAATATTTCCCGTCTCTCTGATATCCAAAAGTCAGTCCAGTCTCTCTAATATCCAAAAGTCAGTCCAATTAATATTTCCCGTCTCAGTGATATCCAAAAGTCAATCCAATTAATATTTCCCGTCTCAGTGATATCCAAAAGTCAATCCAATTAATATTTCCCGTCTCAGTGATATCCAAAAGTCAATCCGATTAATCTCGTTCCAGGTTATGCTTCGAGTCCCCCCGATGGAAACTTGAACAGTGCCCTGACGCTGGAAATGAGGAAGAACGTCACCTCCTCCAACAACCTGCCCACCGAACACACACCAACCACAACCAAACCTCAGCCGGCACCGGAAAACTGCTCGGTGATTATCTACACCTATTTATTGGATTATTTTTTACTGAGTTTGCTAAGTTTTGTGTAATATGATTTGTTTTTCCTTCTTCTGTAAGTCCTATTTGATATTTTTTTACTAAGTTTACTAAGTTTTGTGTAATATGATTTATTTTTCCTTCTTCTGTAAGTCCTATTTGATATTTTCTTACTAAGTTTACTAAGTTTACTAAGTTTTGTGTAATATGATTTTTTCCTTCTTCTGTAAGTCTTATTTGATCTTTTCTTACTAAGTTTACTAAGTTTACTAAGTTTTGTACTGTAATATGATTTTCTCCTTCTTCTGTAAGTCCTCTTTAATCATTCCTACTTAAGTTTTCAAAGTCTTATAATTATATATTTTTTGTACTGTCTTATATGATATTTTCCCACTTAAGTTCTCCAGTCCTATACAGTAGTTATAATGTTTGGCCTCACAATCTGTATCCTAATACAGAACTGTATCATACTGTATACTCTATTGTCCTTTGTCAATTATTTTAAAGGGAGAAGTAACCCTTTCTATGTTTCTTTGAATTAAAGTATAATTGATTTATTTTTTCTATAATTCAGGACCAGACACCAGGAAAAGTAAAGAGTTGTCAAGGTTACAATGGCGCCTGTCATCAGATGGGATATGAGTGTCTTCAATGTGACTTTAATTGTTCATGTGTCTATGGCCAAAAGATCAATGTTACTTGCCGGCCTCGGGAAGCTGTGGAGTGTAAGGTAAGGGGAAGTAAACATAGGATTTAAAATTATTGGACTCCAATAGAAAGATACTATGAATTAATATCCACACTGAATGGCCATTTTGATATAACATTGGTATATAATATTTTACTGCTTACATGGTATTGTAGTCTTGTTAAAATTAGTGGTGATTCCTGCTCTGTGACCTATTTCATTACCAGTTTTGTTTGTGTGTGTGTGTGTGTTGTAGGGTGAGAAGGATGGCTGGAGTATTGAGATGACCTGCCTATACTGCTACCAGACAGAACCCTGGCAACACACATGTCAGGGAACGGATCAGTGTGAGGCCGTATCATCACCCAGGGAAACATTCAAGTCAGTACTATAAAAAAAAGTCTGTTCAAAACTTGTGTTCCGCTGGCCTCTTATGCTTAGATAGATAGAAATAGATAGATAGACAGATAAGAGATAGATAAAAATAGAGATAGAAAGATATAGATAGAAATAGATATAGATATAAAGATATACTGTAGATAGAAATAGATATAGATATAAAGATATAGATAGAAATAGAGACAGATAGATAGAGGAAAATGGAACACAAGTTTTGAATAGAGTATAACACTAGCCCATTTTTTTAACCTGGTACAATTGAGCAAGTAGAAAGTACAAGTAAATTATGAGTAAATATGGCCCCATCTGGCTACCATGCACTCACAATTTCTGTCAGTCACATTCCACTTTACATTGATTCTGGAGTCTTAGTGATTCATTGATAAAAATACCAGATGTACTGCTCCCTTATCTAATTTGTCTGCCTTTTTTGGTTAACTAAAGATGAGTACACTAGTTTGAAAATGTAAAGATGCTTATGATATTCAGTAGTCACAATATAGCAACTACTGAACAAACTCATTACGTGCTGGAGTCAACGAGAATTATGAGTCTAAGCTGACCGATGTTTTTCAGATCCAACTGCACCGTATCGAGTGATGTGCTCTGTATGGGCCGCCGTACCTTCCTGAAGAAGCTGCCATGTAACTGGACTTCAGGTTACAAATGGTCCACTGCCTTGCTACTCTCCATAACACTGGGTGGATTTGGGGCAGACAGGTTGGCTTAGAGAAAATTGACTTAGTGTGCACATGGTTGACTGGATAGTGTTATTTTCACAACAGTGTGTGTGTGTGTGTGGAATATATGACTTACAGTATATAATTTTACTAAATTTCTATATTCCTTTTCAGATTCTACCTGGGCCATTGGCAGGAAGGTATTGGTAAATTATTTAGTTTTGGTGGACTGGGTGTGTGGACTATAATTGATGTCATTCTCATTGCCATTCGCTACATAGGTCCAGCGGATGGCTCCCTCTACATATGATCTGTACGTACATGTTTTCATTAAATATTTCATCTGTTAATCAGCTTTTTTAGTTGATACTTATTGTGCTGGAAGTATAAATGGAATAAACCCCCCAAAACAAAAATATAATCAAAGCCATAGTGTACACCTTCCAAACCTGATTATTAACTACTTAATTACACATACACATACTTTCTTTATCCCATCTACATAGAAAACCTAATTCTCAAGACACTACAGAAACCACCTAATCCTCCCCCCCCCTCCAAGCCTGTCCCCCTACCTACTCCTGCACCTTCCAAAATCCCCCCCCCCCCAACCCTGTCCCCTATTCCCACACACCCCTTAAACACACTCACACACACACACACACACACACACATATCAGACTGTCTCTCTTTCACACACACGCAATCATACCAGAACAGAAATGGAATCAATGTAGTTTATTTATCGAAGCAAACTTTATTTTATTCTATTTTTTTCTTCCAATCTTAATATATTTAGCAAGGAGAGTTAGTTTAGTCAGAAAGGAGAGTTTAATCAGCATACAATGTACAATTAAGTCAGCATATGATTTACAGGTTAGTCAGCATATGATATACAGGTTAGTCAGCATATGATATACAGGTTAGTCAGCATATGATATACAATTTAGTCAGCATAAGATGTATAGTACAATTTAGTCAGCTATAACAATTCTTCGTCTGAATCAGTTTGGTCAGTAGAAGTAGTGTGCTGAGTTTCATAAGTGTGTGTATTGATGTTGTCAGCAGAGGTAGTGTGTTGATCAGCAGGGATACCATCATGGTCAGCAGAGGTGTCTAAATCAGCAGAGAATGTTTGGTGTTTGTGGTCAGCAGAAATAGAAGGAAGATCAGCAGGAAATAATATATCATCGTGGTCAGCAGAAATAGAAGGTAGATCAGCAGGAAATAATATATCATCATGGTCAGCAGAAATAACATCATGGTCAGCAGAAATAGTAGTACAAGTCGACATGGTATTTCCAGCAGACACAAAATCAGCATGAATTTTCCGAGTAGGGGGGGAGGAGGGGTTTAGGGGGTTGGTTTTGGGGTGGGGGTTTGTTGTTGTTGTTGTTGTTGGAGGGCTAACATGTGCCATACCAGGTCGTCGTCTCAGGATAACCAATGTCAATACCACAGAGGTCACGACCCCTGCCACAGCTACCACCACCATCACGAACAAACCTTTACCTGTCCAAAGTAAATAAAGTTTGTCAATAAATAGCAAATTTGAGTTAATAAATAGCAAGCCTGGCAAAAGTAAATACAGTTTGTTAATAAATAGTAAATCTGAGTCAATAAATAGTAAATATGAGTCAATAAATAGCAAGTTTGAGTCAATAAATAGCAAGACTTGAGTCAATAAATAGCAAGCCTGAGTCAATAAATAGCAAATATGAGTCAATAAATAGCAAATATGAGTCGATAAATAGCTAGACTTAAGTCAATAAATAGCAAGACTTAAGTCAATAAATAGCAAGACTTAAGTCAATAAATAGCAAATATGAGTCAATAAATAGCAAATATGAGTCAATAAATAGCAAGACTTAAGTCAATAAATAGCAAGACTTAAGTCAATAAATAGCAAGACTTAAGTCAATAAATAGCAAGCCTGAGTCAATAAATAGCAAGACTTGAGTCAATAAATAGTGTGGTTTCTTTGTACTGACAAGCCTGAGTCATGGCATAGTTGATAATCCTGCCACCAGAGCACCAGACGTAGTGACAACCCAACAACCAGCGGCTTCCCTCGGGTTTCACTTCACCATTAACCTCACAGCCTGAAAAAAAAAAAAAAAAAAAAAAAAAAAAAAAAAAAATAATAATAGTAATAATAATAATAACATCAATAACAATTATAATGACAGCCTAGGAAAAAAAATAATATCAATAACAATATTAATGATAGTAATAATAAGAGTCATGATAATAATAATAATAATAATAATAACAAGACATCATTCAATGGCAACACCTCCCGTTAATAATAATAAGGGTTTGGATCACTACTTTGGGTACTGTTGAAATCTCCCATAAGAATAGTGAAGGTTTGGATTACTACTCAGGCCTCTGTTGAAATCTCTTATAAAGATCAATCCGCCTTATTTTTTTGTGACCTTGACCTTGGACTGATTTTGCCCAAAAGTTAATCATTTTGTTTTATGATGAATATCTATCAATAGAAAAAAAATGAACATCATACGGCTAAACCTGTGGACGCTAGACCATAAACAAACACACGAACAGATAAATAAATAAATAAAAATCCGGCACTGAAAACAATACATCGCCCACCCTTCGGGATGGGGCGGTGTAATAATAATAATAATGATAATCCCAATTAACACACAGACACACACACCCAATAACTTACAGTGTGGTAGTGTAGCGTTGGGTATAGAGGTGGTATTCGTACACACCCATACATGACAACCTGACACCCAACTAACACCTTCCAAGTAACCTTTATCACCATCACGACAACCTGTAAACACACATACATATTAACACTCATTTCTCCACCAACACATATCTATCAATAAATAAATATAGATAGATAAAAACTAATAAATAAATATCGATACTCATTTCTCCACAAATAAATATAGATAGATAAAAACTAATAAATAAATATCGATACTCATTTCTCCACAAATAAATATAGATAGATAAACACTAATAATAAATATCGATACTCATTTCTCCACAAATAAATATTGATACTGTATTTATTTCTGGTACAAAAGTGAGTAATAAGTAAGAGTTGATATTTTAACTATTTTTTATTGTTTTTATGGCTATTATTTAGTCCTATTATGACAACTGATTATTATTATGGTTATTCATTGCTATTTTTTGTCTATGATTCATTTAAAGGTTCCTGCATGTGTGTGTGTGTGTACAGAGAGGAGGGGCAGAGTGTGTGTGTGTGTACGTACAGTGAGGGTATAAATACGTACAGGTATTGAGTACGGCTAGTGTGTGTGTACGTACAGTGAGTGTGAGTGTGTGTGTACGTACAGTGAGTGAGGGTATAAATACGTACATGTATTGAGTACGGCTAGTGTGTGTGTACGTACAGTGAGTGAAGGTATAAATACGTACATGTGTTGAGTACGGCTAGTGTGTGTGTACGTACAGTGAGTGTGTGTGTGTACGTACAGTGAGGGTATAAATACGTACATGTATTGAGTACGGCTACTGTGTGTGTTGTACCAGCACGGCATTGTAGTAAAAGACAACCTTCACTCCAAGTGTTGCCATCTGCTTCACTGTTACCAATACTACTCACACAACCTGTACAATAATAATAACAACAACAACATTATAACAACAACAACAACATGATAATAATAACAACAACATGCTCTTCTCATTTCTCCTCTTTCTCTTAATCTCCCTCCCCTCTCCCCCCTTCTCCTTTCTTCCCCTCCCATCTCTCCCCCCTTCTCCTCTCTCTCCATTCTTCCCTCCATCTTCCCCTCCCCTCTCCCCCCATTTTTAAGAATAATAATATATAATAAAATATAATAATATATAATAAAATATAATAATATATAATAAAATATAATAAAATATAATAATATATAATAAAATATAATAATATATAATAAAGTATAATAAAATATAATAAAATATAATAATAAAATATAATAAAATATAATAATAAAATATAATAAAATATAAATAATATATAATAAAATATAATAAAATATAATAATATATAATAAAATATAATAAAATATAATAAAATATAATAATAAAATATAATAAAGTATAATAAAATATAATAATATATAAATAAAGTATAATAATAAATATAATAAAATATAATAAAATATAATAATATATAATAATATATAATAATATATAATAAAATATAATAATATATAATAAACTATAATAAAATATAATAATATATAATAAAATATCTGTATATAGACTTACATCCTTGTTGTAGCTTTGGGTTTCTATACACTTGTCCTCTTACACATCTGTTTTGGTTACATCCGTCATGCCAAGATGAACCGTCACGTAACACCTGTATACCAACACGACAATCTGTAACACAAACACATACATACATAATACACCTGTAATTAGTATACTCAACACCTGTCCTACAACACAAACACACACATATACCTGTCTACCAACATGACAATCTGTAACACAAACACACACACATACATAATACACCTGTAATTAGTATAGTGAACACCTGTAATCATGCAACACCTGTCCTACAACACACACACATACATACATCTGTCTACCAACACGACAATCAGTAACATAAACACATATACATACATAATACACCTGTAATTAGTATACTCAACACCTGTAATCATGCAACACAAACACACACATACACCGGTAATTAGTATAGTGAACACCTGTAATCATGCAACACCTTTCCTACAACATAAACACACACATACACCTGTAATTATTATACTCAACACCGGTAATTAGTATAGTCAACACCTGTAATTACTCCAGAATTACCAGATTTAAAATAGTTTGGAGGAATCAATTTGCTCCATATTTACCGAGTGTAGGTGAAGGTGAAGGAATAGGTGCCCAGGTACCACGACAGGTGAGTCTCCTAATTGGTGCCACCTTTACCTCACCTGTCTGACACACCTGTCCTTCAATACCACACGAGGAATGACTCTGAACTGTGAGGAGAGGTGAGGAGAGAGGTGAGGAGAGGTGGGGAGAGAGGTGAGGAAAGGTGGGAGAAGGTGGAGGGAGAGGTGGGGAGAGGTGAGGAGAGGGACAGGTGGAGGGAGGTGAGGGGAGAGGAGAGGGAGTAGGGAGAAAAGGTAAATTATTATTATTATTATATTTATTATTATTATCATCATCGTCAGCATCATCATCATCATTATTATTATTATTATATTTATTATTATTATCATCATTATTATATTTATTATTATTATTATTATATTTATTATTATTATTATTATTATTATTATCATTATTATTATTATTATTATTATTATCATTATTATTATTATAATTATTATTATCATTATTATCATTATTATTATTATCATTATTATTATTATTATTATTATTATTATATTTATTATTATTATTATTATTATTATCATACATCCGTCACCTCACCATTTATGAGTTCTGCCAGATGTACAAGGCCCGAATTTTTTGCCACATCTTCTGCCTTGTGGTCTGGTGGGGGGGGGAAGGGGGAGATGGGGGAAAAGGGGATGGGAAGAGGAGGGGGAAGGGAGAGTAAGAAATAAAGAGTTAATTAATTATATTACGTTTATATAAGTTTTTATGTCAATTATCAAAATATTTATCAATCAATCTATCAATTCCTTTTATTTCTTTTTATTTTCCTATAAATAATTATTCTCTGGCGGCAAATGTCCAAGCAGCTACTCACGGACGAGGTTCCTAAGGGCGAGATTAGGGCAGAAGAGTAGTAGAGTCTCAACCATCTTGCTACTACTACTACTACTACTACTATTGGTTTCTCTCATCACTGCTAGATGGAGTGCGGTGTTTCCTGTGTGAAAATTATATTGATTAGATTATTACTATTATTATTATTATTAATATATATATTTTTTTTAATTATTATTATTATTTCCCAATTATTATTATTATTATTATTGTTATTATTATTATTATTATTATTATTATTATTATTATTATATTTATTATTATTATTATTATCATTACTATTATTATTATTATTTTTTTTTTTTTTTTGTATTATTATTTATTTTAATCTATTTTATTAACGAAAGTAAGAATTATTGTTTATTAAACTAGAGTACATTGTGTGTGTGTGTGTGTGTTCATTTAGAGTACATGTGTTTGTGTGTTCATTTAGAGTACATTATGTGTTTGTGTGTGTGTGTGTTTATTTAGAGTACAGTGTGTGTGTGTGTGTTACCTGTAGCATCTCTGTAGTCTATTGATGCTCCGTGTTGCAAAAGTAGTATTGCAAGTTGCACTTCACCTTGTTCTGTTGCATAGTGCAGTGGAGTCCTACCTGTAAAGTAATTAAGAAAAGAGGAGGAGGAGGAGAAAAGGAGAAAGGGAGAAGAAAAGAGAGGGGATGAGGAAAAGAGAGGAGGAAGGGAGAAAGGGAGAAAAAGAGATAAGAGATAAGATGAAAAGAGATAAGTAAAGAATAAAGTAGTGAGTGTGTCAGTAACTGGACTGTAAATATTGGGTCATAACTTATGTATTTAGTGACGACAATTAGTTTATCCACAGTTTGATCATTATTAAGGGGGTGCGGGAGTAGGGGACAGGCTTGATGGGGGTGCCAGAATAAGGGGTCAGGCTTGGGGTGGGTAGAAAGCCTGTCTCCTATTCCTGCAACCCTCTAAGCCCCCCCAAGCCTATCCCCCTGTTCCCGCACCCCCCAAGCCTGTAA
>JAWZYT010003724.1:7500-12500 GCA_034508575.1 Petrolisthes manimaculis | reverse complement strand
CCTTATAGTTGCCTTACACGTCTTGTTGTTAAAATACACACACTTTTCACCTGAGTAATACGTGGAATAATATCAAACTCGTGATATTAAGGCATTATATATGACCATAGGAATAGTTTGATGTAGAATAATGTGCATAGGCTTACGTCATACCTTTCCGTGATCTGGCAAGTCTTTCTATAAACCAATAGGAACCTGTGAGCCAAAGGTGTGTGTGTGTGTGTATGTGTGTGTGTGGCCAATGAAAATGAACCTTGTGGAGGAGAGCAGTGAGGTGTTTGTGTGTGTGTGACTGTGTGTCTTGCCTCGCCTCCACACTAATGAATAATTTAGTAAAGCTACGTTCAGTTACCACTCACAGTTCTTATATTAAACACTATTTTCTTGACTAATCAGACTCATCTACTTGCAATAGCATAGTTAAACCCATAAAGAAATCCTTAACGGTGGACTGAGGAGATTAAAAAGTGTATATAGAACATTAGAAAAGAGTAGGAATGAACGAAAATAAGTGAAATAAGTGTGAAATATGGTGAGCGAGAGTGGGGTTGATGGCGGAGGGGGACGACATTGGGGCGGCGTATTTCTGGTTAGTGTGTGACGCTGTGACGGGGTTCTGTGACGTGCACCCTGACGTAGACGCTCATCTTCCAGTAGGAGTTCGAGTTTAGCGTGGGGACTGTCGACGTAACGGCCAGGTAGGTACATACCACCCTTTCTTGTTGACAGGTCCCGCCTTTGCCTTGCCACACTCACTCACTCGGCCCCAGGCACCACCCACACCTCTAGGGGCCCCCGTGGTGATGGCGCTAAGGGCTAATGGCGCTCTCAAATGGTGGTAGTGGTAGTGGTAGAGATGGTAGTGGTAGTGGGATAATGATGGTGCTGGTAGTAGGATAATGGTGGTGGAAATGGTGGTGCTGGTCGTGGTAGAAATGGTGGTGTTGTTGGTGGTGGGATAATGGTGCTGGTGGTAGGATAATGGTGGTGCTGGTCGTGGTAGAAATGGTGGTGCTGGTGGTTGGATAATGGTGGAAATGTTGGTGTTGTTGGTGGTAGAAATGGTGGTGATGGTGGTGGAAATGTTGGTGGTCGTCGTGGTGGAAATGTTGGTGGTGATGGTGGTAGGATAATGGTGGTGGTGGTGGTGCTGGTGGTAGCAGTAGTAGGATAATGATGGTGGTGGTAGTAGGATAATGGTGGTGAAAATGTTGGTGGTAGTGATTGTGGTCGTGATCTTGGTGATAATGGTAGTCATGATGGTGGTAATGATGGTAGTGGTGATAGTAGTAGTAGTAGTGGGTGTTGATAAATAATTGCTCGAAAAAAAGGGGAATGGGGTGATAGTGGTAGTGATAGTAGTAGTGGCAATGGTGGTAGTGATAGTAGAGGTGGTGGCAATGGTGGTAGTGATAGTAGTGGTGGTGGTAGTAGCTGGTGGTAGGCTCGGTAGAGAAAAAAAAAGGGTGGCAGAGGTTAGTAGTGGTGGTGGTAGTGGGTGTCAATAATAATAATAATAATAATGATAATAATAATTGCTCAGAAATAACGGGTTTTTGTGTCTGTATGTCAGCCTATGTTTTGATGTTTGCAAGTCACGTGATTGAAATATTGATGTGGCTTGTATATATATTTTTTTGGGGTGTGTGTGGGGGGGGAGCCAGGTGATTAATTAATGCATTTTTAATTGTTGTGTGGCGGGAAAATACAGATGGGAGTAAATTAGTGTTGTTTGTTTCTTTGTTTGTTTGTTTTTGATGGTGTGTGTTTGTATGTATGTGTTGCAAATACAGATGGGAGTAAATTAGTGTTGTTTGTTTCTTTGTTTGTTTTTGTTGGTGTGTGTTTGTATGTATGTGTTGCAGAGCTCTGGTGATGTGTATGTTTGTATGTATGTGTTGCAGAACTGGTGATGTCTTTGTATGTATGTATGTGATATTATGTATGTTAATTTGTATGTATGTGTTGCAGAGATCTGATGATAATATCTATATTTGTATGTATGTGTTGGAGGGGTGATATGTATGTATGTATGTTTGTACGTGTTGCAGGGGTGATATTATGTATGTATGTGTGTATGTGTTGCAAAGCTGTTGATATAATTGCAAGATGATCAATGAAGTATAGGAATATTTACTTGGCTTGGATTGTGGCTTTGTTTAAATCACGTGGACTGAAATAAAAATAAAAAGGAAGATGAGGAAGTTTCGTAATTTATTTTCATTAATTATGTCACTTGAGGCAATTTGGATGCGAGGTGGATTTGATATTATTTTGTGGACGGTAATCAAGAACATGCGTGGTGTATACGATGGTGTGGTACCGTTACGAATGGCTCTATCGTACTGTTACCACACCATCGTATACACCACGGAGGATGATCTTGAATACAGCCTCTTTGTTTCATTGTTTACAGGTGAATTTGAAGGCCAATGTCAAGTGTTTGTCAGGTGTTTGTGAGGTAAACGTTTGATTGTTTGTGAGGTGCTTGGTTAATAAGTCAGATGGTGATTAAATAGTATTAATAATGATAATAATAATAATGGAGTTGTTTTAGTGTTTAAATTGTGTTTAAATAATAATAATAATGGTGTGTTGTTAGTGGAGAGAGAGAGAGAGGTAAGGTCATAAATAAAACTATTAATAGCGAGATAAACAGATGTTGGTGGTGTGTGTGTGTTTGTGTGTGTGTGTGTGTAGCAGGTGTTGGCTAGACGCTGGTACTAAGGAGAGACAGGTGTTTGTATAACTAACGAGAATGAATACAAAAACAAAAGCAAGACGCATCATAGCCTAATATAAGAAATTAAAAGATAGAGTTCAGTGTCAGTATAGCCAAAAATAAAATACAAAAACAGCAGAAGGTCGATATTGTATGTTATCTAGGATTTCTTGATGGTAAAAATAATAATAAAACAATAAAATATAAATAAAAACAGAAGGTTAGATATTGTACAGTATGTTATCTAGGAAATATTGATGGTAAATATTATAAAACAATAAAATATAAACACGAAAGAAGGTCGATATTGTATTTTATTCACGAGTAGTTGTAGTAATTGTTAATTAATATTTTTCAAAATGTAGGGTATTCACGAGTAATTATTATTATTATTATTATTATTATTGTTATTGTTATTATTATTATTATTATTATTATTATTATTATTATTATTATTATTATATTTTTTTTTCTCTGGTGTTAGTGAGGTTAATAAGGGGGATGTGGGAATAAGGGGACAGGCTTGGGGGGGGGTTAGGGGGGTGCAGGAGTAGAGGGACAGGCTTAGGAATGGGGTTAGGGGAGTGCGGGAATAGGTGGATAGGCTTTCTACCCCCCCCCCCTCCTCCTCCTCCTCCCAAGCCTGTCCCCTTACTACCGCGCCCCCCAACCCCCCCCCAACCCCCCCCCCCCAAGTCTGTCCCCTACCCTCGCTCCCCCTTAGGTTTGTTATCAGCCTAGTGTGTTTTTTGTTGATAGGGATTTCCCGTTTTGATAAACCAAGGCAGACTGACGCTTTATGTATGTATGTGTGTGTAGGGTGTATGTATATGTGTATGTATATGTGTAGGGTGTATGTGTGTGTGTGTAGGGTGTATGTATGTATGTGTGCAGCATGTATGTATGTAAGTGTGTGTATATATATGTAAGTGTGTGTATATGTATGTATGTGTGTATGTAACTTAGATGGTTAGATGGACAGGCAGGTGTAGCAAAATCTTGAGTTGTAAATAATATTAGTTTATACATTTAAGATTTGAGGAAATTGATTTATTGACACCCAAGTTTGTAAACAGTTATAATATATTTAGAGTTGGGTAGCTGAAGGCTGTTGTGGCATTGAGAAATTACAATAAATACCCTAAGTTGTAAATACAGTACAGTACTGTAGTTTGTTCATAAAAATTATACAGTATTTAGGGTTACTTTAGACGAAGGCAGTTGATATAATAATAATAATAATAATAATAATAATAAAGTGAGAATTTGTAATGTTGACTAATATATTCTCAGGGTACTAGAGTAAGTGAGTAAGCCCAAATGGTAGTAGTAGTAGTAGTGGTAGTGGTGGTGGTAGTGGTAGTTAGTGACACATTATCTCCACCAAGTAGCTGACGTCATTCTGGGACACACACACACACACACACACACACACACACACACACACACACACACACACACACACACACACACACACACACACACACACACACACACACACACACACACACACACACACACACACACACACACACACACACAGTATATTAAAGATGTCACATTAAACAAGAAGAATAAACACAGATAATATTCTTCACAAAAACAAATTTAAACCATAGAATAATGAGGAGACAGTAAAAAAAATATGATTAAAATTAGAGGAGATAAAGATGTAGAGAAATGGATAATCTTCACAGCTTAATTAAACAAACAATTTTATTTTACCGGTAGATGATTTAATTCTTGCATTTCATGATTATCATAAAAATATATATTGATTAATTAAAGAGAATGTAGAGTGTTGGTAAACTTGGAGTAACTGAATCCTCCAAACTATTCCAAGCAACAACAGAACACCATTATTTGTGTTCATCTGTGTGTCCTGTTGTATTCCTGGCATACTTTGGAGGAATCAAGGCACTCCAATGTAACAAAAGTGAATTACCACCTTAATAATACCACCAAAAGAGTATATATATATATATTTTATGTATATATATATTTTATGTATATATATATTTTATGTATAAATTATTCCCTCCCTCCTCGTCTATTTTCTCTTATAGATAGAAATATTGGATTGAAAAATACCCCCATGATAAGAACAGGATAATATTACCACTACAGTATAGGCTATATGTGTTTCATAGACTCGATTCATTTAGACAGTGATGATGATGATGACATTTTGATAACTCGTTCAATACCGTACTGTATTTTTTATCATTTATGACGTGTGTGTATGTGTGTGTGTGTGTGTGTGTGGGTGGGTGGGTGA
>JAWZYT010003724.1:0-2500 GCA_034508575.1 Petrolisthes manimaculis | reverse complement strand
AGAAGAGCAAAAATAATGGTGTTCTGTTGTTGCTTGGAATAGTTTGGAGGATTCAGTTGCTCCAGATTTACAACACCGAATGAAAACGAAGGAATCTTTTTATTGAACACGTTTCTCTATTGTCTCTTCGTGTTTAGGAATATGTGTTGATGTTTTATTGTGTGTGTGTGTGTGTGTGTGTTTTAAAGCATTTGTAGTCACTACTTCACCACCACCAACAATAACAACACTACTACTACTACTACCACCATCACTAATTCCACTACCACCACTACTACTACTACTACTACTACTACTACTACTACTACTACTACTACTACTACTACTTCCACTACCACCACCACTACTACTACTACTTCACTACTACCACTACCACCACCACTACTACTACCACTACCACTACCACCACTACTACCACTACCAACACTACTTCCACCAACACCACCACCAACACAACAACATCACCACCAGTTTCAATATCAGATGACCTTCCTTCACCCAGACAAACAATAGGTGTCCACTGCCTGACTCTGCTTCCCCCTGTGTCTTGACTGATCTTAAACCTCGATATAGAAAAAAGAAAGGGCACCATCGTATTTACCCTCTCCTTTACCCATCATGTCTTACTCTCTCCTTTACCCATCATGTTTAACTCTCACTAGCTCTCTATCTTTCTTTTCTCTCTCACATGCAGACATACACATAGTCTCTCTCTCTCTCACACACACACATATAAAAGGCGTTTATAAAAGGTGACCCAAACAATAGGACCCATTTCCGCCATCCTCAGTACACCATTTAATTTAGGGGGGGTGGGGGTAGGGTAGGTTGGGATGGGTTGAATTAGGGTAGGGTAGGTTAGGTTAGGTGTGGTTAGATTAGGTTAGGTGTGGTTAGATTAGGTTTAGTTAGTGTACAGTAGGTTTAGTTGGGTAGGTTAGGTGTGGTTAGGTTAGGATAAGGTAAGTTTAGCTAAGGTAGGTTAGGTGTGGTTAGGTTAGGGTAGGTTAGGTTAGGGTAAGGTAGGTTTTGTTAGGGTAGGTTAGGAGTGAGTACATGTTGTGTCTAGGCTAGGTAGGCTAGGGTATAGGGGCTGCAACACACACAACAATGACCTCTGGGTGTAAGAATGGGTTGCACAGAGTATATTTCTATGTTTATGGGGTTGAGGACCTTGTGATCGTGTATGAGAATTGGAGAGGCTTTTGAGTCCTCCTGATCAGGCCACGAAACAACCTCTCCCATATGGGTAGTGTTTCGTAGCAAGATTTGAAGGACTCATTTACCTCCAATTTTCTGACAACATCAATATAGGCTACTTTTGGTACATTTGAGTGTCTTTTTTTATTCCTCTCATTCGTTCTAAAGGTTTCTCTCCACTTTCTCTATATTGTCCATTATCCCTCTATACTCTCCACCTCCATTCTTCCACCTCCCCTCCATCCATCTATACTCCATCTCCACCCTCTCTCCAGCTTCCTCTATCCTTCCTTCCCACTCCTCCACTTCCTCTTTCCACCACCACCACCACCCTTCCCCCACCTCTCCACCACCACCACCACCCTTGCCCCACCTCTGCACAACTATACCCTTACCCCATATCTCCTCTACTACCCTTGTCATCTGCTTGTCACTTTGTTCTGTGTGTGTGTGTGTGTGTGTGTGTGTATAATCTTGATAGGCCACCTGTCCTCTCCTTACCATCCTTTCTTTCCTTCTTTGTGTTTCCTCTCTCTCTCTCTCTTACTTTTTTCTTTCGCTTTCCATCATGTTTCATCTCCCTCATTTTCTCCTTTTTTTCTTTGTGCTTGCTGTCCCTCTTTTCCTCCTCTTTTCTTTGTGTTTCCTGACCTCCCTTTCCTTTTTTCCTTCGTGTTTCCTGTCCCTCATTTCCTTCTTTTTCCTTTGTGTTTCCTGTCCTCCCTTTCCTTTTTTTGTTTGTGCTTGCTGTCCCTCCTTTCATTTATTTTCTACTTCTTTCCTTCTCCCTTTTCCATGTTTTTTCCTGCCCCTCCTTTCCATCTAATTTTTACACCGTGTTTTCTTTTTCTTATTTTCTTCCTTCCTGTCTCTTCTTTCCTTTTATTTACTTATTCGTGCTTCCTGTTTCTCTTACTCTCTTTATACTCTTCCTCCCTCCTTATCTCCTCTCCTTCTACCCTCCCCTTACCTCCTTCTCTCTCTCCCTCCTTCCAGTGTTGCCAACCGTAGGGTAATCGCCCTATATGTAGGGCATTTCGACCTCAAATCCTTGTCTGTAGGGCGTAGGGTAATTTTACAGAATCATAACGAAACTTAGGGCGTTACAACATTTTGGTATAAGTGATAACATATTTTGTAACATAAAAAATAAAACACTTAAAGTACACATGTTATTATGAAACGTGCACCATTGAAATTGTAACAGGCACTTTTGGAAATAGAAAATTGTAAAAAAAAAAAAAAAAAAAAAAAAAGGAAAATTCGCCATATTTAGTCGGTCTCAAATTATATAGAAGGG
>JAWZYT010003723.1:147500-238633 GCA_034508575.1 Petrolisthes manimaculis | reverse complement strand
ATAGAGACATAGAGATAGATAGAAAGATATAGATAGAAATAGAGACAGATAGATAGAGGAAAATAGAATACAAGTTTTGAACAGAGTATAGCTAGGGTCGTGGTGTTTAATTAAGGGAAGCAACTTTTGTGGTCAATTTGGAGTCAATGTAGGCCTCCAAACCCCTGCTATATAACACCTCCTCTGTATAATTCCATAGGGAGGGGGGTTCTGTTACCTGCATAGTTTGGAGGAATCAATGGCCTTCCGATTTCCCATAATAATAGGTTGGTAAATTTGGAGCAACTGAATCCTCTAAACTATTCCAAGCAACTGAACACCATTATTTTGGCTCTCCTGGTCCTGTTTCCTGGCATACTTTGGAGGAATCAAGACAATCCAATGTAACAAAAAAAGAAGCGAATTACCACCTTTTAAGTCTCTCTCTCTCTCCCTCCTTCCTCCCTCCCCAAGTAGCCAATTTTCCGCTGCTTTATCATGCCACATCCCAGACCCTATCATCTATCACTGTCATATAAGCGACCATAAACACGGATACCACTCCTTCCTTCCTTCCTTCCTTCCTCCCCTTTACGCGTGCGCACCCCCTCCCCTGCCATCCCCCCCACCCCCCACCCCCCACCTCTATGGGTTAAGGAAAGGGGGAGGAGATGGATGAGGGGGTGGAAGGATGGGTTGATGGATTGGTGGGTAGGTGGAAAGGTGGGTGGGTGGGTGGGTTGGTTGGTTAATGGTGGGTGTTGCAAGAGGTGTATAGCGTGGTTTTAAAAAGTTGGGCTTGCAATGGGGGCGGGTGTGTAGATAGGTGGGTGGGTGGTTGGTGGAATAGGTGGATGGGTTGGTAGGTGGGTGGGTGGTTGGTAGAAGATGTGGGTGGTTGGGAGGTGGGTGGGTGGGTAGGTGGGTAGGTGGGTGGAAAAGGTAGGTAGGCCTAGGTAGAAGAGTCAGTAATGGGGTTTTAATGAGTGAAGGTGGAGCAATCATTATGAGCGTTGATGTGGTGTGAGGAAGTGGCAAGGATGGATGAATGGATGTATATGGGTGGTGGGTGCTATGGTGTGTGTGTGGAATGTAGGGAGGAGGAGGGGGAGGAGGGGGAAGAAGAAGAGAAGGAGGAGGAGGGGGAAGAAGAAGAGAAGGAGGAGGAAGGGGAAGAAGAAGAGAAGGAGGAGGAGGGGGAAGAAGAAGAGGGGGAATGGAAAGGAGGAAGAAGGGAAGGAATAGAAAGGAGGAAGAAGAACAGGAAGAGAAGGTAGATCTCTCTCTCTCTCTCTCTCTCTCTCTCTCTCTCTCTCTCTCTCTCTCTCTCTCTTTCTCTCTCTCAATCTCTCTCTCTCTCTCTATGTATGGAGTGCAAATATGGTTAATAAATGAGGGGGTGCAGGAATAGGGGGACTGGAGGGGGGCAACATGATGGGTGTGGGTTACTGGCTGGATGGGTGGATGGGTGGATGGCAGGATGGGTGGACGGGTGGATGAGTGGATGGCTGGATGGGTGAAACAGATTAGCGTGGGTAAATGATTACATGGAGGAGAGGTAAAGGAAAAAAAAAAAAGAGGGGAGGGAGGTTTGGCAGAGTAGGATCAAGAAAGAAAAGTAGAAGGAGTAAGTATGTGAGAAGGATTACATTGGAAGTAGGAGGAGTAAGTATGTGAGAAGGATAGAAAGAAAAGTAGGAGGAGTAAGTATGTGAGAAGGATTACAACGGAGGAATTAAGTATAGAAGAATAACAGAACGAGAAATAAATATAAAAATAAATATAAATGATGATGAAGAGGAAGGAAATGAAAAGAGAGCGTTGGTTTGTGGTTTTATGGGTAATTATTTATTATGAAAAATTGAGAAGATGGTTAATTTGAGTAAGCAGATGGCGTAGAGTAAGTAGGCTAAATAGTTTAATGCGTGGACTGAGTATAGGTGAGGGAGCTGAGGGAAGTGTGTGTGTGTGTGTGTGAGGGAGTTAAGGAAATAGAGTGGAATTTGTGAAGGAGTTGAGGGAGGTGCGTGTGTGTGTGTGTGTATATGTATAAGGGAGGTGTGTGTGTGTGTGTGTATGTATAAGGGAGGTGTGTGTGTGTGTGTGTGTGTAAGGGAGGTGTGTGAGTAAAGAAGTGGAGTATAAGTGTGTGTGAGGGAGTGGAAGAAGGTGTGTGAGACAGGAATTAAGAGAGTGGAGTGTGTGAGGGAGTGGAAGCATCTCTACATGTGAGTGAGTAAGGAAGTAGAGTATAGTGGATGAGGGAGTGGATGAGTGAGTCAGTGGATGAGGGAGTGGATGAGTGAGTCAGTGGATGAGGGAGTGGATGAGTGAGTGAGTGGATGAGGGAGTGGATGAGAGTGAGTGAGTGAGTGGGTGGTGGGGTGAATGGGTGTGACAGGAGGCTCATAGAAGGTTGGTAGATCAGTCAGCGAGGGAGATGGAAGGTTATAAAATTACCTGAAGTGTAGACAGGTAAAAAGAGTTAGAGGGGAAGAGAGATGGATGGATGGATGGATGAGGAGGAGGAGGAGGAGGATGAGGAGGATGAGGTGAGGAGGAGGAGGAGGAGGAGGAGGAGGAGGAGGAGGAGGAGGAGGAGGAGGAGGAGGAGGAGGAGGAGGAGGAGGAGGAGGAGGAGGAGGAGGAGGAGGAGGAGGAGGAGGAGGAGGAGGAGGAGGAGGAGGAGGAGGAAGGTGAAATTATGGAACGATGTAGTGGGAGAAAATGGGTAGGTTGGAATGATAGACAGGTAGATAGAGTGAGTAGATGAAAATACAGAAGGATGAGTATAAAAGAAATTAGTTTGGAGGGATAGACATAGGATGATGGAATAGTTAGATGATATGATAGGGAAATTTTTTTGAGGGATAGACAGATGGATAGAGAAGGCTGGTGAAATTATAAAAAAAAATATAAACAGGAAAATGTGTTAGCAGGATAAAAAGATGAATAGAGTAGATAAATAGAGGAAGATAATGATGGTAGACAGAAAACTAGTTGATAAAGTTGAATAATGAATGAATGAATGAAAGAGCTAAATGACAGAATGAAAATAAAAAAATGAAGAGTGAATAAGGGACAAATAGATAAAGAGTAAAAGCAGGAATAGAAAGATAGGACACATAATAATGATGATAAATGGGAAAACAGGTTGGAATAATTAACACACTATCAGCGGAAAGATAAACAGACAGAACTATAAATGACAGATTAACTGATATAAAGATTTAATAGTGATAAAGAGGACGTTATAAAGATCTAATAGTGATAACAAGACGCCTGTGTTTTAATCATTTTAATACATAATCACAAACGATAAACTAAACACTGAAAGGTATATGAACGACGAACACAAAAACTATAGACTCTTTGACAAATAGCGAGGAGAATACGTACAAGTGCTTCCCTCTATATCACTTAATGGGGCCATGAGGTTCAAAAATGGATGGAGACGATAAGGGAAGATGCTAATGGGTGAATGGATGACAGAAGGAGAAGGAAGGAAGAAGGAGAAGGAAGGAGGAGGAGGAGGAGTAGGATATATGAAAAAGGATGAAAGGGAGGATTACAAAGAGGAGAAGAGAAAGAGGAGAGAAGGATGAGGAGAAGAGAAAAGAAGGAGGAGGAGAAGAGAAGAGGAGGAAGAGAAGAGGAGGAGAAGAGGAGGAGAAGAAGAGGAGGAGGAGGAGAGGAGGAGAGGAGGAGGAGGAGAAGGAGGTGGAAGTGGAGGGGTAAGAAGAAAAAATAAAAGGTCCCATAGAGAGAGATGAAGGGAGTGTGTATCGTGAGTGGTTTTATAGCTCTGGTTATCTAAGGGAAGGAAGGGGTGGGTGGTCATACTATGTAAAAGCCCGTGTGTGTGTGTGTGTGTGTGTGTGTGTGTGTGTGTGTGTGTGTGTGTGTGTGTGTGTGTGTGTACCTGTTTGATGTGTGTGTGTACCAATTTAAAGTGTGTGTATGTGTGTATCAGTTTAAAGTGTGTATCTGTGTGTGTGAAAGTAGGTACGAGGTTCCACATCATAATATACAAAAGGGCCTAAATTCTGTACGAATATATCAGTATCTTATATAAAAAAAAAATTCTGTCTACTCTTGATAACCCGATAACAGACAGCAACACCACTTCTGACCACAGTACTCACCCATCTGTGTTGTGGTATTGGAGTGTCTTGATTCCTCCATAGCATGCCAAGAAACAGGACCAGATGAACATAAATAGTGGTGTTCTGTTGTTGCATGAAAGAGTTTGGAGGTTAGGGGGGTGAAGGAATAGGGGAAAGGCTTTCTACCCACCTCAAGCCTGTCCCACTATTCCTACACCCCCCACTCCCACCCCAATCCCGTCCCCTACTCCCGCACCCCCTTAAAACGTGTATTTTATCATTTTTTTTGTCTTTTGTTGATAGTGAAGGGTAATATTATAGCGAGGGTCGTTTTATTATTACACACACACACACACACACACACACACACACACACACACACACACACACACACACACACACACACACACACACACACACACACACACACACATATGCCTTTGACCTCAATGTGTAATAAGTCTCTGAACGTACTACATATTAATTATAAATAACTAGGGATGATACTATAAAAAAAAAAAAATAGTTGATGCCCTTGTCTCGTTATCTCCTTGAGGTTAATTCTATCTCGATGGTTGCTGTCAAAATATAAATCATTAATATTATCACTTGCTATCTTTCTCATTATACTCCACCACCTTAAGGGGAAATTTACTTGTGTTGGTATATAATTGGAGGGCTACTGATTCCTCCAAACTAAGCCAGGAAACATATGACCCCAGTGTTGCAAATGGGAATCTCTGTTTCTTGGTAAAGTTTGGAGGAATGTATAACCCTCACGTTCACCACTAATAAAAGAATCTCACCTGTGTGAAAATTGGAGGATTCTGATTTCTCCTGATCATGCTACGAAACAAACTCCTTCCATATACAGTAGGTGTGTGTGTTTCGTGGCAATATTTGAAGGGACTCATTTATCTCCATTTTTTTTTTAATACATCACAGGGTTCCTTTATCTACTATTATTTTTTTTCGATACCGTTAGCATTATAAGGCAAGGATTTATTGGACACGACTAACAGTAATAATTAACTAAAACTACAAGACCAAACTAAGAAAGGGAAAATGGTAGTGATTCCTAATTTATCAAAACATGCAAAAAAAATAATAATCTAATAAACAAACTCTACATCATCTTTTACCAATATAGTGGACTGATTTTATTGGTACAGTCGCTGTCTTAAGTCGTACACATTCTTTCATATATCAGTTGTTGTTTTTTTGTGTTTTTTTATGATTGAGGAAATGGTACTCGATTTTGGTGTGTGTGTGTGTGTGTGTGTGTGTGTGTGTGTGTGTGTGTGTGTGTGTGTGTGTTTGTGTGTGTGTTTGTGTGTGTGAGTGTTTAAGTGTGTCTGTGCATAAGTGTGTGTGTGTGTTTAAGTGTAATGTATAAGTGTGTGTGTGTTTAAGTGTAATGTATAAGTGTGTGTTTGTGTGTGTGTTTTAAGGGTTTGAAAGACTCGTGGAACCATACGAGTGGGCTATGCTACAAGGGGTGTGGAGGAGGGTAATGGGATGTACTGAGAGCTTAATAGTTAGGGGATCCAAAGAGGAGAGTAAATAGCGAGTAGTGTAGGTGGGGTGAAGAGGGTGTATGTATGGGGAATGAAGGGTTAATGGGGGTGAGTGTGAGTGTTTAAGTGTGTGTGTGTGTAAGTGTGTGTGTGGTGTGTGTGTGTGTGCGTGTGTGTGTGTGGGTGTGTGGGTGGGTAATGGGTATGTGTGGGTGGGTATGGGTGTGTGGGGGGGGGATGGGGGGGAGGGGGTCAAAACAAGAAAATAACACCAACACAACAAACATAATGGAAAAACCTAGACACAAGGAATTGAACAAGCCAAAATCACGTTCACTTTCTTTCTCTCTCTCTCTCTCTCTCTCTCTCACACACACACACACACACACTCACACACACACACACACACACACACTAAAAGAATCGTGTAATGCAACTTGTCCCCTTCCAAATAGAAGTCCCTACACATTCCTCAAAGCCTTGGACCCCCTACCAGCCCGACCCAATTCCCCGTCAAGGCTTCAGACCTCATCCCTTTACAGTTTGGGTGAGCATGGACAGTCAAGGGTAAAATTATATGTGTCTTTCCTATATCCTATTCTACTCATACAACGACTCCTATTTTTGTGGGAATAACTGCACTTTTTTTGTGATAGCATAATTTAAAATGTACACTCGCAGTCCAAAATATGTATCCATGCTTCCTTTGAATAGCCTGATCGAGTATTAAGCGAGCTCAAGCAAATATGAAATAGAACAAGACTTACACCCGTACTTTTAAATCATTTGAGGGCCCTTACTGGAGCTCTATGAACCCTCCAAACTACTCCAGGCAACAGATTCCCTATTCGAAACTCTGAAGCGTTTTGTGGCCTGGATTATTTGGAGGGTTCATAGAGCTCCAGTAAGGGCCCTCAAATGTTTTAAAACTACGGGTGTTAGAGTTGTAATTGGTTCACTCGTATGTCTCGTATGTCAAAGGAATCAAAACTTCAACAAGACCCTGAATACACATTTTAAATTGCGGGTGTTCTTGTAAATGCAAAGCTTCTTGACCCCTTACTTGAACCAACTTCAATATGGACAGATATCGTATAACTTGTGTTCGCGACGGTACAATGTCAGCCACAACTATCACACAAAGCTATGGCAGACATATCGGGAAAATACAGAGGCCAGCCAACGTACCAAATAATAAGCAGAGTGATTCCATAATTCTTCGTCAGTATTGTATAAACATCAGATGAAGACAGTCAGATGGTAGCCTATATATTTACTAAGATAGTTCCTTAAATTTCTTATAGCTTAAATTGCTATAGAAAAATAAACTAGACAAACAAGTGCTAAACCATAGAAGTTTAGTGATAGTTTACTCTCTCTGTGTGTGGAGCAGGTTATCTACTCGGGGTTAAAAAAATCACAAAAACGTTGTTGCCGACAGTATTTTCATTGGTATGGACATTAATTTTCCCAGGCTCGTCAAACAGGATCGTAAAACAGCTAAAGGAGGTCATAGTGTCTGCCAACTGGACGCGGGCCATTCCTCTAAACTTGACCACAACAAAAAAAGAAAAAGAAAAAAAGAATACGGTACAGTAAAACTAAAAAACAACTTTCTGCAACACAAGCTACTACAAGTCGGCAGTCAGTTGTTTAACACGGGTTGGTATGGGGAAATAAAATGAATAACCTAAGCATTTCCTAACAATATCCCAACAGCAAAAAAAAAAAAAAAAAAAAAAAAAAAAAAGAGAATAAAAAAAATACAAATCACAAGGGGACTAAATCTCAAACTAACAACACAACACAACACAACACAACACACGCACACCACGCCTCGCCACCGTCACCCGAATCCTTAGGGAGTGTGAAGAGGAGACCGTGAAGAGACACTTTAATGTTCTGACTGTGAGGGCGGAGGAGGTAATATGAACGGGTAATTTGACATTTTAATACCTTGCAGATGAGATGATAATTGGGCGTGGAGTCTTGAGGGGGTCTCTTGCTCTCTCTCTCTCTCCTCTCTCTTCTCTCTCTCCTCCTCTCTCTCTCTCTCTCTCTCTCTCTCTCTCTCTCTCTCTCCCTTTCTCTCATTCATCTACTCCTCCTATTCCTACATTTCTCCTCATTTGTGTGTTGTTCTTTTCTTTATATTCCCTCTTTCTACTTCCCTCATTCTATTTTCATTATTTGTTTTTGTCCTTCCTTCAATCCTCGTCCTACATTTTTTTCCCTTCCCTTCCCTTCCCTTCCCTTCCTCTTACCTCAACTCATTAACACTTTTTTTCTCTCCCTCTCCTTCCCTTCACACGTTCAGAAACAGAAGGCCATATAAGTTGTTTGCTCAGGACAGTCTAACGTAATCTATTATCTTGACCTGTGTATCCTATCCCTTTCTCCTCCCTCTCACAAACACACACACTCACAAACACAACAGAAACACACTGACAAACACACACACACACACACAGACACAGCACAAACACACTGACAAACACACACACACACACAGAAACACAGACCCATTCACACACAAACAATCACACATACATACACAGACACAACACAAACACACTGACAAACACACACATACACAGACACACACACAAACAATCACACATACACACACAGACACAACACAAATACACACACACACAGACACAACACAAACACACACTGACAAACACACACATTATCACACACACACACACAAAAACACACACAAACTCTATCAAATACATTATAGTAGTAGTAGAAATTTGGAGAAAGCTATGAGGGGAGGAAGGAAGGAAGAAGAAAACATAAACCCATGGAGGCGAGGCGAGGTGAGGCAGATAGATAATGGGTGAAAATTTGATCAAGAGAAGCGAGCGACGAGCAGTAAATCATCAGATGGCGAGGGAGATAGGAGGGTAATGGGACCGACTCACTCACTGGGATCTCACCGACACAACACACACACACACACACACACACACACACAACACCACCCTCACCTCACAACCTCCTCCGGCAACATACAACCCATTCCCACCCACCCCATTATCGCATCAACGCCACGCTTCGTTTCCCCACTTTTTCTAGCCCGTATTTTTTTTTTTTCATTCATCCGTATTTTTATTTTTTTTATTTTTTTATTCACAGCATCATTCGGGTTTTACCACTTGCAGCTCCGTGTGTTTTCATTTATTCCGTGATTTTATTATTTATTTATTCTAAGCATAGGGGTTTGCCACTTTGAGCCCGTGTTTTTTATTTATACCGTGTTTTTGTTGTTGTTGTTTTTACAACATAATCGGGGTGTTTTTTCATTTATCCTGGTTTTTTTTTTATTCACAACATCGGAGGTTCGCCACTTTGAGCCAGTGTGTTTTTTATTTATCCACAGAATCGGGGGGTGGTAGAGGGGAGGGGAGGGGAGGGGAGGGGAGGGTGAGGGGAGAGGGATGAGGGGAGAGGGGATCCATGGGCTGATCGAACCACGAACAACAACAACAACAACATTCACTTTTTATAATTATATATTCCCTGACGAGATAAACTAAAAAATGTTCCTACAAAAAAAAGGCAATAATGATACAATATGCAATCTTCTCCTCAGATTTATCCCCGAGCGAGAGAGAATGTTCCTACAAATACATATTAATGATACAATATGCAATTTTCTCTTTAGATTTATTCCCCCGTGAGAGAGAGAGAGAGAGATAGATAGAGATAGATAGATAGATAGATAGATAGATAGATAGATAGATAGATAGATAGATAGATAGATAGATAGATAGATAGATAGATAGATAGATAGATAGATAGATAGATAGATAGATAGATAGATAGATAGATAGATAGAGATAGATAGATAGATAGATAGATAGATAGATAGATAGATAGATAGATAGATAGATAGATAGATAGATAGATAGAGAGAGAGAGAGAGTTCACACAGAAGATACAACAACAATTAAACCACACGTGTTCTTTCTACACCTTAACGTTCGTCTTTATTTTGTTTACTCGTCTTCGTTGAGTGGCCGTATGTATAGGTTTGTGATGTTGAAGGAAGCAGCAGGTAGGACTATTCTCATGGTACTATTACCCACTACTTTCCCACTCTAAACTACTTAATATTATGACCATACTTAAACCTTCACCTCACGTGTTTTTATTAGTGTTAGGGGGGAGACTTGGGAATGCGACTGACAGAGAGAGAGAGAGAGAGAGAGAGAGAGAGAGAGAGAGAGAGAGAGAGAGAGAGAGAGTTAGGCATGTAGGCAGACAGACAGATAAATAAATAGAGAGAGAGAGAGAGAGAGAGAGAGAGAGAGAGAGAGAGAGAGGAGAGAGAGAGAGAAACAGAGAGAGAGAGACAGAGTTAGGCTTGAGAGAGTGAGAGAGTTAGGCATGTAGGCAGGCAGACAGACAGATAAATAGAAATACAGGACATAGAGACAAACAGAACAAACAGAACAAACAGAACAGACAGAGACAAACAAACAGAAACAGACAGGGACCTATACAAAAAGAAGGAAAAAAAATAAACTGAAAGAGAATTCATGGGGACGGTAAAGTAGGGAGGACAGGCAGCCAAGTCAGTCAGTCAGTGTTTACCAGAATCATTTACCCAGCCTCTCGGGAAAAAAGGAAGAGAATAGTGCGCGTGGGGAGAAGAGAGAGAGAGAGAGTGTGTGTCTATGTTGTGAGTGTAGTGTGGTGGACAAAAGTTGGTTTCCTCAGCCAGCCAGCCAGACAGACAGACAGACAGACAGACAGACAGACAGACAGACAGACAGACAGACAGACAGACAGACAGACAGACAGACAGACAGACAGACAGACAGACAGACAGACAGACAGACAGACAGACAGACAGACACCCACACTATAACTAACTAAAACACGTGTTGGTTTGTACGATTAAATAACAGAGGACAGATGGCCAATTGAACTGTACTTTGTCGTTCGAAAAAATACAGGCAATGACAATCTGAGAGAATAAACGTTTGTAAACTTTTGTAAACTTTTGTAAACTTTTGTGAACTTTTGTAAACTTTTGTGAACTTTTGTAAACTTTTGTAAACTTTTGTAAACTTTTGTAAACTTTTGTAAACTTTTATGAACTTTTGTGAGCCATAGAACAATATTTCAGTCTTTATAAATTATAGAACTAATGACTGAGGTCTATTATATGTTATACCCACTCAGAAGAATAGTTTCGACAGTATATAAACAAAACTATTACGCCACCTAAAGTTACATAGTGTCGAGTACCATAATTCATGAAGGCAATGTTTGAGGGACGCGTTCGTTTTGGTATACAACTCGTGTCTGTGTGTTTCCAGCATGGGTTTAAGAGCAAGAACTATTCGGGGTGAGTTTACAGTAACCCAATCGGACCATCAGACACACACACACACACACAGACACACACACAGACACACACACACACACAGAGAGAGAGAGAGGCTTTTTCCAGCACATTGCCGCCACCCATCACCAGAGCAAGCAAGCAAGCGAGTGCACACACACACACACACACCACGGGTTCACACACACACACATACACACACACACTTTTTGTCCCGGGCTTCACACACACACACACACACACACACACCATCGCCCACCACCTTAAAATTTCACCAGAATAAGGAAGGGGGCAGGACGAGGCTTTTAAAAGGTTCCACCCCAAAAGTGCCGAGGAGGTTAAATCTACACAGGTGATTGACTGCAAGAGGCAATCAACGTCGTCTGGCTGGGCGTTGTATGCATGCGACCTCGTTATCTCTCCCAGGCACACTCAGCTTTCTTTGGGGCGAGTTTAAAAGCTTCTTGGCGGCCACTGAGGGACTGACTGACTGACTGAATCTTGTCCTTCCTTCCTTTCTTCCTTCCTACCTTTCTTCCTTCTTCCTTCCTTTCTTCTTCATTTCTTCCTTTCTTCCTTCCTTCCTTCCTACCTTCCTTCCTTTCTTCTTTTCTTTTCCTTCCTTCCTTCCTTCCTTCCTTCCTTCCTTCCTTCCTTCCTTCCTACCTTTCTTCCTACCTTCCTTCCTTCCTTCTATTTTTTTCTTCCATCCTCTCTTATCTGTCATTCCTCTTCCTTACTTCTTCCTCCTCTTTCACACTTCCTCCATTCTCACTCCTTCCTTCTTCCTCCTCATTCTTCTCTCCCTCCTCCTCCTCCTCCTTTGCAATGTCTTTTTGCCATGTTATTGGCTGTAAAAAAATATATTGAACTTGTGTTTATCGCTCATAAAATCTTTCTATAGGGTATCTTCACACTTCTTGATTCTTTATCCTTCACACACTCCCTTACAGTTTCTCCCTCATACTCCCTACACCTTCAAATGTTTCTTCTCCCTAACATATTATTCCTTCTCTTTCACACTTCCTCCAATCTCACTCCTTCCTTCTTACCTCCTCTTTCATACTTCCTCTACTCTCACTCCTTCCTTCTTCCTTCTCTCTCACACATTTTCCATCTCACTCCTTCCTTCTTTCTCCTCTCTCACATTTCCTCTATTCTCACTCCTTCCTTCTTCCTCTCTCAAACTTCCTCCTCTCTCACACTTCCTCCTTTCACACACTTCCTCCTTCCTCTCTCACACTTCCTCTACCCTCACTCTTTATATATATTCATCAACTACAATCGTTTATAAGGCATTTCACCTCTACATACAAAAATTATTTAAGATCTGCATAGAGTAGTTAATTTTCTATACAAAACCTTAATAGTTTTACCATTCTCTCTTATTTGCCTTTTTTTGGAAAATGACGTAAGCCACACTAAAAATATCCCTAGCATAAATCCCATTAAGGCTTAATTAACCCTTTTCAAATATAGATAAGGATACTTTAAATTTAAGGTATAAGATTTTACCAGCAGATTATTATTATTTTTTTTTTTTTGGAGTGAGTAATATGGACTGGATTCAATGGGTAATTTCTCGCTTCTATATATATACAGTATAATATATTTTTTTACTAGAAGATGATACTAAAATATGGGTGTAAGTGTCCCGTAGACTTTCACGATTTTAGGAGATGAGGGACCTTTTAGGGGAGGGGGGGATGTTTATAGTTATGGGCACAAGTCTACAGTTTCCCTAAGATCTTTTCAGTGGTCAATATTATTCTTTCTCTGTCTCTTGTCTCGTCCATTAAGTTATATTTTATACTCTCTCTCTCTCTCTCACTTTCTTTATTTAAAATTATCTCTCTTTTTCTAGTCCAACGTACATACTTTGCAGCCTCTTCCACCTCAGTCCCCCCCCCCCCTCTCTCTCTCTTTCTTTTTTTTTCTCTCTCTCTCTCTGTTTAAGATTTTCTCTCATTTTCTATTCAACTTGCCTTTCCAGCCACTCCAACCCCACTCTCACTCTCTCTCTCTCTCTCTCTCTCTCTCTCTCTCTCTCTCTCTCTCTCTCTCTCTCTGTGCACTGTGTCTTTGTTATTCCTCATTGGTGTTTCTGTTGGCATTGTATCGGAGTAAAGGGGCGTCACCGAGGAATACAGATTAAAAGCCTTGGTCAGTCAGCGTAGGTTCAACAGCCACTCACCATCAACACAACACAATGGGTGGGTGAGGCTAACACTACTCCACCACCACCACTACCATCACCACCACCACCACCACTACCACCAACACTCCACCAACACTCCACCACCACCACTACAGACGCTGGTGCCTGAAGTTAAGTGAGATTCGCTGGCAAGTATAAAGGTAATTTAAGGGACGCGTCAGGAACACCAACAGCGACGACCGATCTAATGGCATGGAAATGGATAGAGAGGAGGAGGACACGAGAAAAGGTGAATGGAAGTGAGAATAGCATATATATAAAAGGAGTTGTTGTGGCCTGATGACTAGAGGGAGGGATTGTACAGTTGTTGCCTCCAAAATATTTCGACACATTACCTGCTCGAGTCTAGCAGGTAGTGTCTCGAATTTTTTGGAGGCAACTGTACCACTCATCCAACCCACTCCCAGGACATACTGTATAATTATAGTTTGTGTTTTTTTTTTACAGTAGCCTTGTCGGTCATTATTCTATTTCATCCATCTGTAATTCACTTCTTCCCACTTATTGTGAATGAGGTCGACCATTCCCCAAAAACAAACCTGAGGCATTTCTCGTGACCCACCCAGACCCAAGACTCTGCCACTACCAGCCAGCCAGTGTAACCAGAGCCGGGAAGGAGAAAGGGTAGGAGAAGAAGGAGGTGAAGAGAAAGGGTAGGAGAGAAAGGGAGAAGAGATATAGTAGGAGAGGAATTGGAAGTTGTTGGTGGAGAAAGGGAGGAAGATAAAGGGTAGGAGAGGAATGGGAAGTTGGTGGAGGAGGGAAGGGGGGATGGGGAGGAGGAGTAGGAATAACACCTAACACATGAGAGTCACGTGGGATACACAAGACGCATTTTTCTCACGCACTCTTGACGCATTCTTTTATCTTTATCATTTATATGCGGCAAATCATACTGTGTGTGTTTCAGTGTTTTTCATTCCTTTTCGCTCACATTAACCTTTACGCCGTGGAGTTCATATAAGGAATACAAAGGACATTCAAACAGCAACAGGTCTACTGGTCCTTTCGAGGCTGTTTATAGCAAAGAAAAAATACAGAAAAGAAGAAATACAACAAATAATAAATACAGTAAACAATAAAATGCAACAAACAAAAAATACAGAAAAGAAATACAAAAAAGAAAAGTTCTCTATCAGTGTGTGGGAAAACTTCAAAATATATTGTATACCTTGTGAGTGACCCCCTGACTGCCTACCCTGGCCTAAAGGAAGGGATAAAGTAACAGAGGTAATGGAGTGTAAAGGCATATGTCAGTTCCTCTCCACCTGGTACTCACTCAAGGGTCATAATGTAACCTCTATACAAACTCTGTGACCTTTAATTTATAGCCTACATCACCAATACATCGTTCGTTCATTCATTCATTCCGGAGTCACTTAAAATTAATAACAATATATAACAATAATATATTTAATGATAAGAAATATATACGTATCTGAGATTGATTTGTGGTAAGATGGATATTAAATTGTGTTGATGTGGATTGATTAAATAGGAAAAGATACGTGGGAACGAGAATTGAAAGATAGTTGAAAGTAGAAACATAGAAAGGGTAAAGAACACACACACAGACACACATACACACACACACACACACACACACATACACACTATAATTTTCACACACACACACACACACACACACACACACACACACACACAGACACACATACACACTATAATTTTCACACACACAGACACACACACACACACACACACACACCAAGGACTTTCACCCCACGAAACAGTTTGCGAAATTTCTTATCTATAACACACACCCCTGAGAGGATTTTTTTTCTGTCCATTTCTTTAAACCTCTTCACTTAATTGGATGCATAATGAACTGACGTCTTATTTTTATTTTTTCACATCTACATTTATATATATTTTTTATTTTAACTGGCTAGTATACCCTGTTCAAAACTTTTATTCCTTTTGGCCTCTTATGCTTAGATAGATAGAAATAGATAGATAGATAGATAGATAGAGCGATAGTTAAGATAGATAGATATATAAATAAATAGAGATAGTTAGATAGATAGAAATAGCTAGGTAGAAATAGCGATAGATAGACAGATAGAAATAGCTAGATAGATAGAGGCTATAGCGGAACACAAATTTTGAACAGACTTAATTAGATGTTATATTTTTTTTCCCACATCCACCTACATTTATATATATTTATTTATATTTTTTTAACTGGCTACTAGATGTGGTGTGGCCAGTTAATGAAGTGAAAACCAGACGAAATAAAAATTGCATTATCATCCAGAAAAAATATCATCACTTGAGATGTAGAGATTACTAAGATGGGAAAAGACATGTGGGGATGGGAAGTGGTTGTGGTGGTGTTATTGTTGTTGTTGTTGTTATTGTTATTGATGGTGATGGTTGTTGTTGTGGTGGTGGTGGTGTTGTTGTTGTTATTGTTATTGATGGTGGTTGTGTTGTTGTTGTGGTGGTTGTGGTGGTTGTGGTTTTGTTGTTGTTATTATTGTTGTTGTTGAGAGGTGCCACACAAAAAGAGAGAAAGTGACAAGTAGAGTAGACAAAGAAGAAAGGTCGGTAGTTACATTTATATTCGAAATGCGGATATACATAAGGTTTCTATGATGCTCTTACTCGCTGTCTGTCTGTCTGTCTGTCCAGGTCACACACACACACACACACACATACGCTACTACTACTACTCTCTTTCCAGGTCAAACTTACACACACACAAACACACACACACACACAGGGAATGATGTGAAAGGTGTACACATTTCTAGGCACCCTGTCTCCCATATCCGGCCACAACTCCCGTTTTTTCCTAACACCATCAACGTAACTAGAAAGAGAGAGAGAGAGAGAGAGATAATCATGTGTGTGGAGAGAGAGAGAGAGAGAGAGAGAGAGACAAAGAGGAAAAAAAAAGAAACGAGTACCTTAGCAAAGAATGGAAGGTTGACACTAAATGGTGCGTTGTTGGGTTGAGTCTGGTGTCTAATATCACGATGGTATGATAGTGACATAGTTAGAATCTCAGCCCTTCTCTGAGAACTTTATCCCTCTACCTCAACACACACACACACACACACACACACACACACACACACACACACACACACACACACACTCGTTCACTCCCCTTTCACCTGCCTTGCCTGTTTTTATTTACGTTATTTTTTTATTTATTTATCTATGCATCTTAAAGGGTCATCTCTTGTGGAACTCTAAAGGGAAACTAACTTATTCTTCCAAACATAGATACCAGAAATCAGACTACATCATTATAAGACTATGGAATCTGTTTTGAGTGATTTTTTGAAAGACTAACTATACTCAAATTATGCTACAATAAATGGACTTTTGTAGGGGAACTGCTGGTGAATTTGCTGAGTTTAAAATTCTATGGTACAAAATAGGACCTTTATTTGTACTGAGGTAAATTATTTCCTGGCATAATTTAGGGAAATCATTAATCCTCGAAATTGGTCCCTTATAATTATTATGTGTAATCTCCTTATTTTTACATTCCTTTTCTCTCCTCCTTATTTTTACTTTCCTTTTCTCCACTCCTTATTCTCCCTGCAACCTTTTATCCCTCTCTATTCTTACTTTCCTTTTCTCTCCTCCTTATTTTTACTTTCCTTTTTTCTCCTCCTTATTTTTACTTTCCTTTTCTCCACTCCTTATTCTCCCTGCACTCCATCCTCTCTGTAGTACAAGGAATCTATTGTGGTAAACCTGTGTGATAGTGTCGCTACATTGTAACAGTCTTGCCAATCTGTTTATCTAAACGACCCACTATCTGTTTTGTTTACGTTTTTCTTGGCATAAAAAACAGTACCCTGATCTTCTACATATTGTACTACTACATATTGTATTACTACATATTGTACTACGCAACAAGAATGAGTGACCAAAAAAAATATCTTCTCGCCATCAATCCAAAACTTCAGCTAAAAACGATTAATCAGATTTTGTACTAAGAGGAATTTTCATCCAATTCTTGTCTGTATGTATCAGTCTTTACATATAATATTCAGCCATCAAACAAACAACAGGAGAAACAACACCATTTCCTTTTTACAAAATATAATATATAAACTCTAAAAGCTTAGGTATGCAAGCAGGGTCACAGTCAACAAAGGAAGAATAACTAACTGTGCCTACCAAATAAACTACACATCTCTACGTAAAAACCAACCACCACGTCCAACAACACACATTACCTGGCCACTTCTTCAGAACTCATTTACACCCAGACCTTGTTACTTCCTTCCATTGTCCGTCACCAGCACAAATTTACGTTGTTCTCTCACCCTCTTCCTTCCTTCCTTCCTTTGGTATTTTATGTTGTTCTCTTACCCCCTTCCTCTTCCTTCCATCCTTCCTTCCTTTCTTTGGCATTTTACGCTGTTCTCTCACTCTCCTCTCCTCTTCCTTCCTTCCTTCCTTTGTTATTTTACAGTGTTCTCTTACCCTCTTCCTTCCTTCCTTTGGTATTTTATGTTGTTCTCTTACCCCCCTCTTCCTACCTTCCTTCCTTCATTACTTTGGTATTTTATTTTATTCTCTTACCCCCCTCTTCCTTCCTTCCTTCCTTCCTTCCTTTCTTTGGCATTTTACGTTGTTCTCTTACCTTCCTCTTCCTTCCATCCTTCTTTTAGTATTTTACGTTGTTTTTTCACCCTACTCTTCCTTCATTCATTCATTCCTTCCTTCCTTTGATATTTTACGTTGCTCTCCCACCCTACTCGTGCTCCTTCCATCCTTCCTTCCCTCCTTCTCTCTCTTTTGGTATTCCCACAGCATCTATTTACACCAAGCTGTTGTTCTTCCTCCCCATTATACACTTGCAACACTTATTCACACTCAGCTCGTGATCTCCCTCTCATTTGTACCACACCACCACTTATTCTTCAGCCTTCCTGCCTTCCCTCCCTCCTTTCCTTCTCTTTTACCTGTAACCTAAGAAGCTGGCGACACACAAGGTATATATATTACTCGTACCTCCTCTTCCTCGTCCAAAACCTGCGTGGATATTCTGTACATGCATGCACTCCCCCTCTTCTCCTCCTCCTCCTCCTTCCCCTTCCCTTCCCTTCCCTTCCTCGTCTGCATTTATACCCAAAACACACACACACACATACACACACACACACACACACACACGAGTACACCTGGTGCATTGTGGATTCCCAGGAGAGGTGCATTGTTGGTGGTACTGCATTGGTCGGTGTCACTAAGAAGGGGTAGAGGTTGGGGTTTGAAGTGTCCATTGAAACGTCGCGAATTTTGTGTGTATGTTGCGTGTGTGTGTGGGTGGGGGGGGTTGTGTTTGTGTTTGTGTTTGTGTTGTGTGTGTGTGTGTGTGTGTGTGTGTGTGTGTGTGTGTGTGTGTGTGTGTGTGTGTGTGTGTGTGTGTGTGTGTGTGTGTGTGTGTGTGTGTGTGTGTGTGTGTGTGTGTGTGTGTGTGTGTGTGTGTGTGTGTGTGTGTGTGTGTGTGTGTGTGTGTGTGTGAGAGAGAGAGAGAGAGAGAGAGAGAGAGAGAGAGAGAGAGAGAGAGAGAGAGAGAGCAGCATCATTAAACAGTATACAACTCAGAATGTCAGTAAAAACGGCGAACTTTCATTCCATTAACATTCCCAAGTGAACGAAATTCTTAGCTAGGCTCATTAAACTCCACCATGGGGGGTTTAGGGAACAATCTCTCGTGGACAAATTGGATAGCTACCGACTCCTCAAAAAAAAAAAAAAAAAAAAAAAAAAAAAAAAAAAAAAAAAAAAATGAAGAAAGATAAGAATAAAATAAAATATCAAAGTATATATGAGTTCTCACACTTGTTCTTCTATGATATTGTTTGGAGTGAAGCTGTCTTATGTGACCACGAAGGAAGGATCACACATTCGTATCATTCATAAATACAGTTGCTTTCTGATAATTCAACCCTTCCGTGTATCTGATATATTTTATGCTTGAGAGATGCACCATATGATATAAATAATTTGAGCTCATTGAATAACTTTCACTCGCGAGACAAAACTACTATTCCTTCTATACTGTATATATATATAAATAAAGATAATGAAAATATTACTACTAATAATAATAATAATAATATATCCGCTGCCTGCACATGGGGAAAAGCCAAAAACTGATATAAAGATTCAATCAAAAGAAGTAAGATAAACATAGGAGAGGTCTGTGCGTAAACAAGGAGAGGGAATAATGTTAAGTGGAGATGAGGTGACTTGGAAGCTTGGGGTCAGAGAAGGAGGGAAAGTAGATAAACACTGTCCAGCTACCAGTGGGGTGAAGAGGGTCAGGGTGAGACAAGGTTGGTGTGTGTGTGTGTGTGTGTGTGTGTGTGTGTGTGTGTGTGTGTGTGTGTGTGTGTGTGTGTGTGTGTGTGTGAGTGCAAAGTGTGTATGTGTCTAAAGTAGGTGTACTATATGTTTGTGTGTGTGTAAAGTAAGTGTATATATGTGTGTACATGTGAGTAAAGTAAGTGTGTGTGTGTGTGTGTGTGTGTAAATGAGACAGGAGGGGACAGATGACTAGAAAGATAGATAGGTAAATAAAAGAGACAGAGAGACCGCCGGAGTAATGGACAGAGAGAGGGAGACTGAGAGGCAGATAAACTGAGCTAAGATATACACTACAAAGAATGATGTGAAAAGGAAATGATGCTGAAAGAAAAGATGCTGAGAGACTGAAAGAAACATGAAGAAAGGACAGAAGAAAATAATAGAGAAACATGGAAAGAAAATACGACTGATAGAAGGGAAAAAATGAGATATGGGTAGACAAATAAAGTGGAGAGAGAGAGAGAGAGAGAGAGAGAGAGAGAGAGAGAGAGAGAGAGTGGGCCAAGGAGGACGAGGGAGATAGACTGTGAAGGAAGGAAGTCGTGGTATGAGAGAGAGAGAGAGAGAGAGAGAGAGAGAGAGAGAGAGAGAGAGAGAGAGAGAGAGAGAGAGAGAGAGAGAGAGAGAGAGAGAGAGAGAGAGAGAGAGAGAGAGAGAGAGAGAGAGAGAGAGAGAGAGAGAGAGAGAGAGAGAGAGACGACACATCCAGTCTAACACACTTTTTCTCTCTCACTCACACACACCCTCCCTCACTCTCCTTCCCTCACACTCTATCTCTCTAACTAACACATACACACACACCCTCTCTCACTCTCCTCCTTCCCCCCCTCTCCCTCACTCTCTATCTCTCTCACACACACACACACATGGTCGTCACAGATACACACCTTCGTTACCTTCCCAGCTGCATGGTCCCTTCACACCTCCTTCCAGTCCACCACCTCCTTAACATAATGCACCACCAACCACCACAACCACCTCATATAAGCCAGCCCCGATGCCTGCAGAAGATAAGACCAAGTGTCCCGTTTACCGCCGTTTAGATAATCAGGGGGCGCGGCGATCCCTATCAGAGGGGGGAGGGAGGGAGGGAGGGGGTTCCATCCAGTTAACGTCGTGGGACCCCGGAGATAAACATATTTTGGTATTCGTCGCGTTCCTAGCTGGCCCAAACCTGATATCACCGTCACACACACACACACACACACACACACACACACACACACACACACACACACACACACACACACACACACACACACACACACACACACACACTGAATAAGTAAATAAACGAAAGTAAATAAAAAAAAGTAAAATAAAAAAATCTTACTTGCCATTGCTAAGATTACCTCGTTTTTAATGTACAGGAAGCTTAGCATTTTTAGATCATTTATTCCCGTGAAGGTTATACTGTAGGTTGCATTGGGTTAAAATTGAACTGCTGTTTGTTTATATTTTATGATATTGATTTTGTTATAACGGTAAAGCAAAAACCACAAAGGATAATATAGTTCTACATTAAGTTACATTTTATCAACTACAGTAAATTGGTGTTAAATTACGTACGGTACCGGTAAGTTATTTTGCTTTATATCTTTCAGGGATTTATGGTACGTATATTTGTGTTATTTTGCTTTTTCGTAATTTAGGGTTTTATGGTTTTCATTAAACATACACCGGTAAATCCACCAAGCGTCCCCAAACCGACCGGTAAAATGCTATATAATCTCGCGTGATGAGACGCTGCTAATTATTTCATCTTAAGTGTTTCGTTACTGAAATTATATTATATGCAATAAATTTTACCACCACCATAAAATTCCTTAACAGTCAGTCATGCACCTTCCCTATAAAGTATATACTACATTATAAAAACAAAACAAAAAAACATTCATATATACAGTTTAGTCCCTCGGTGTTTTCCAGCTTCACAAAAGGTTCAGTACATCAAGGCTGAGTTTATATGCTTCCCTACAAGCAAGCAAGTACGAGTTATCAGAAGCCCCCTCACCCCTCCCCTCACTCGAGCTCTATCTGGGGGCAACATCTGACTGACGGTGTGTGTGTATGTGTGTGTGTGTGTGTGTGTGTGTGTGTGTGTGTGTGTGTGTGTGTGTGTGTGTGTGTGTGTGTGTGTGTGTGTGTGTGTGACTGTGTGTGTATATGTTGGTGGGATACATACACTCTCCTATCATACTCTCTTATCTGAGGGCTTTATAGTGTGCTAACCTTGCTTCCTGGCTATTACTTGTCCCTGTGTGTGTGTGTGTGTGTGTGTGTGTGTGTGTGTGTGTGTGTGTGTGTGTGTGTGTGTGTGTGTGTGTGTGTGTGTGTGTGTGTGTGTGTGTGTGTGTGTGTGTGTGTGTGTCTGTGTGTGTGTACGACAAACAGAATGAAGTGTAAATGTTTTCATGTACCTACACTTCCATTTCGTGTGTAGGTGGGTACTGGGTAGGTAACTCTTGCTCTCTTCCTAAACACCCCCAGATGAGCCTTACCTTACCGAGATTGTGGTAACCTGGTGGCTTTCTCTCCTTGGCTGCCTGAATTATTATGACACGTTTCTCAGGCAGTGAACTAAAGAAGAAGGCAGCAGCGAGGAACATCACTCACTCACCCTGCAGCTCCACACAGTCCAAAAACATATCCCACTCACACACACATATAAACAAAACACACACATAAACAACACACACACACAAATAAAACACACACACACACACAAACAAAACACACACATAAACAACACACACACATAAACAAAACACACACATAAACAAAACACAAACATAAACAAAACACACACACACATAAACAAAACACACACACAAACAAAACACACACACTATATAACACACAATCAATCACACTCACACACATACACAAATCTCTCACACACACACATCACACAACCAACTTCACCAAAAATTATCCCTGGGAAAAAGAACACATTATGGAAGTCACTGCTAGTTGTCCCTTATATAGGTTATGTGTACCAAGGAATACAAAAGAAAATCAAACAGCAGCAGACTTGTTGGTCCTTACGAGGCTGTTTGGGTCTACTCTAAGCTAAACATTTTAAGGTAAAAAGATAGAAGAATATTGAAAAATTCGTCCCCAACTTCGAATTAATATCTCCTGCTTTCAATGGCAACGAAAAAGTAGAATGTTAGACCACGGTATAATTTATGACAGGAAAGAACATAATAATTATTGGGTCCTGTACTGAAGGTAAATATAGAACTTAATAAAGGAACGAGGGACTATTTCTTGTTGTTCTTGAGTTGATCTAACACTACATCCTATACGTCATCTCGTAATGTACGTTTTCGTTAAATCTGAATGGATTTAACTCTTGTATCCTCTCTTCATACGGTTTATTTCTCAGTTTTATTCCTTCTTTCATACGGGTTATGCAAGTTGAATGAAATAGAAGGAGAACATTGTGAAAACGTTATTGGTTGTATGTATATATGTTGGATTAGTGAGATTAATTCAAGCTGATATAGCATAGAATAAAAGAATAAGTAAAATGTTATGGCGATACGAATGCTTTGATTAAAATACAAGTTAAATAAACAAGTGTCACGCATCCTAATATCGTTTTCGTAGTGTAGTGGTTATCACGTGCGCCTCACACGCGCAAGGTCCCCGGTTCGATCCCGGGCGGAAACACGATAGTAGTTTTGCCCGACTTATAAGTTATGTATAGTAGTAACACACACAAAAAAAAAATTCATATGGCAGTGATACAGTATCGGGGATCCATATCATGACATCTTAGAATTTTTATGCAGTATTTTGTGGGAGAATTGAAAAACTATTGATTCATCCAAACTACGCCAAGCAACACGATTCCTTCCGTATACTTTGGTAAATAAATAAGGGAATTGTTTCATAGCACAGTGTGGAGAAATCAGTATAGCCCTTCACACCATCCACAAAACAGATTACTCCCTTATCATTAAGAGGATTATTAGGTGTGAGTGGATTGGGTTCTACGTAGCCTATTGAACACTACAACAAAACATCACGTCCATAACTCACAGGTTGTAGTGGTCTGTTTTCTGGCATCACCTGGAGGAACCGACAACCCTCAGATATAACCCAAAACAGATTGATCTTAAATGTTTATTGTAATGTTTGGTGGACACAGGAGGAGTATAGTGTTGTTAGAGTGGTGAAGTAGATACGATGGATAAACAAAGGTGTGACTCCAAAAGGTTATAAAATCATTGGTGGTGGTGTTGTCGTTTGAATGATAATTTCCAAGGCCCCAACAAGGTATATCCCATCCTATATAAAGCTACTGGGGGTCGAGTGAAGGAGAGGTCAATTATTTATTATTATCTTACAAGTATTATTATCGTCTTAAGAAATGTGATAGACAAGGAGACCACTACTGTAGATAGGGGTTGGTGAAGAGGGTTTGTTGTAGGGATAGATGGAGTAGATAATGATGGTAGAGAAAGGGAGGAGGTAGGAGAGAAACTGTGATGAAGGATGAAGAAGAGACACGTTTAAAAAAAGATGGGTGTATGGAGGGAAGGAAAGGAATGAGGCAGAGTATAACAGGAATCAGAAGAGGGGAAGGGGAAGGGGAAAGGAAGGGTTATATAGGGAAAGAGAATAATTGGAGAAGGGAAAAACTAGGGAAGAGATTGGAGAAAGAACCAAGGCAAGAGGAGGAGGAGGAGGAGGAGGAGGAGGAGGAGGAGGAGGAGGAGGAGGAGGAGGAGGAGGAGGAGGAGGAGGAGGAGGAGGAGGAGGAGGAGGAGGAGGAGGAGGAGGAGGAGGAGGAGGAGGAGGAGGCAGGAGGAGGAGGAGGAGGAGGAGGTATAGGAAAAGGGAGAAGGTAAGGGAGGGAACAGAGGCGTGGGATAGAAAGGTGTAGTGAATGAAGTAGAGGTTATCTGATGGGAGGGGTAGGGTCAGAAAAAGGGATGGGATGGGCAGAGGTCAGCAAGATGTAGTAAATAAACCGGTGTGAGAAAGAGAGGGGGATACCAGATGTAGTAAGGGGAGGTGAGGGGAAGAGAGGGGAAGGGAAGGGAGGGGAAGAGAGGGGAAGGGAAGGGAGGGGGTAGCGAGAGGAAAGAGGAAATGAATGGAAGGAAGGGTAGAAGTTATTAGAGAGAAATAGTTTGTCAAGTGGTGGGAGGAGAGGGATGCTGTGAAGGAGAGAGGAGAAAGGTGGAGATAGTTAATAAAGAAGATAGGTGAGGCTAGGGAGGGAAGGAAAGGGAAGAATAGAGGATAGAGAGGCATGGTGAAGTAGATGGAATGAGAAGAGGAAAAAGATTAGGTATTAAAGTGGTGAGGATACAGAAAAGGAAAAGGAAGGAGTGAAGACAGGTGTAGAGAGAAAAATGAAGGAAAAATGAAAAGAAAAATGGTAAAAGGAAGGAATGAAGACAGGGTTAGGCCAAAGGTGTATAGAGGAAAAAGAAGGAAAAATTAAAAGAAAAAAGGAAAAAAGAAAGGAAAAGGAAGTAGTAAAGACATGTAGGTTAGGTCAGAGGTGTAGAGAGTGTAAGGGAAGGGTGTAACAGTAAACAGAATAGGTAGAGGAAGGGTGTAGAATGTAGACAGAAGAGAAGGCAAGGTAAGGGATGGGATGGGGGTAAAGGGAGGGATGGGGGCAGAGGGAGGGATGGGGGGGCAGAGGGAGGGATGGGGGGCAGAGGGAGGAATGGGGACAGAGGGAGGGATGGGGGCAGAGGGAGGGATGGGGGGATTGGTTAGGGGGTTAGGTAGGTGTGGCAGGTGAAGAAGGGCCAGGTTTGGTGAAGGGACTGGAGTAAGGTCAGTCAAGGGTCAGACCCCACCTATAAGCCAAGATGGACACTTGTCATTCCCTCTCCTCTCTTCTCCTCTCCTCTCCTCTTTTCTTCTCTTTCCTTCTCTTATCCTCTTATTCTCTTCTCTCCTCCTCTCCTCTTTTCTTCTATCCTCTCCTCTTTTCTTCTCTTTCCTTCTCTTATCCTCTCCTCTGCTCTTTTCTTCTCTTTCCTTCTCTTATCCTCTCCTCCTCTCTTCTCCTCTCCTCTTTTCTTCTATCCTCCTCTCTTCTCTCCTCTCCTCTTTTCTTCTATCCTCTCCTCCTCTCCTCTCCTCTCCTCTCCTCTCTTCTCCTCTCCTCTCCTCTCCTCTTCTCCCTTTCATCCTTTTCTTTCTTTTTTGTCTCTCATTTGTCTTCTTGTTTACGTATTTCTTTGTCATTCCCTCTTCTCTCGTTTCCTCTTCACCCCTTTCATCATTTTCTTTCTCTTTCGTCTTTCATTTTTCCTCTTATTTACATCTTTCTTTGTCTTTTGTCTTCTCTTTTTTTTCTTTGTATTTTTCCTGACGCCTTCTCTCTCTTCATTTCATCTTTTTCTCCTTCCTTATGTTTTCTTTGTCTTTGTCATGCATTCATCTTTTAATGTTTATATTTTCCTTTGATTCTCTTTCTTTTTCTTCTCTTCGTCCACCTAATCTGTCTGTCTATGTATCTATTTGTCTATCTGTCTATTTATCAATCTGCCAATCTATCAATCTGTCAATCTATCAATCTGTCAATCTATCTATCAATTTATCTCTCAATCTATCTATCAATCTATCTATCTATCTCTTATATCTTCATCATCCACTCTTCCCCAACCCCATCAATTTTCTCCAACACTTTCCTTCCTCCCTCCCTCCTTCCTTCCTTCCATCCATCTCTCTCTATATATCTCTCCCCATCATTATCCACTCTTCCCCAACCCCATCAATTTTCCCCAACACTTTCCTTCTCCTTCCTCCTTCCTTCCTTCCCTCTCTGTCTATATATCTCTCCCCATCATTATCCACTCTTCCCCAACACTTTCCTTCTCCTCCCTCCCTCCTTCCATCCCTTCTCTCTCCCCCCTTCCCCTCACCCACCACCACTCCCCGATATCCGTGTTGGGCGAGGTGCACTGGGAAAGGAAGACGTATTGTTTACCCATTGACAAACCACCGAAGTTAGTCCACAAAGGGGTGATACTGACCTGTGTTATTTCTTGGGTGTTACTGTGTGGCCAGTCTCTATACAACGCCGAACACACACACACACCCACCCCCAGGATATATACACACACACAGGCAGGCACACACGCATAGGCACACATACTGGCGGAGACCCATACACACACACAGGCTCACACACCCAGGCACGCAAACACGCACGCAAACACACACACAAACCCAGGCACGCAAACACACACACAGGCAAGTAAACAGTAAAACACACACACACACACACACACACATGAACACACACACACACACACACACACACACACACACACACACACACACACACACACACACACACACACACACACACATACAAACACACAAACTAACAAAATGGTCCACTACCTCTCTTCAAACTCCTTCAACAGGACAACATAAATCTGGACGATATTTTCGCTGGATAACCTGAGACGAATTTAATTTTAATCCAAAGTAGGAACTCGTAAATCTTAATGGGATGAAAACTACCTGAAGTAACCCATTTATATATCTAATTAACTTTATATATCTTTAATTAAGGGCCCGGTGATATAGTCAGAAAAAAAATGGAGGTAAACGAGTCCTTCAAATATTGCCACGAAACACAAACATACACACACACCTATATGGAAGGTGTTCGTTTCGTGTCATAGTCAGGAGGAATCAGAAGCCTCTCATTTTCATACACGATCACAGGGTTTTTAATAGGTTTACATTGGCTACAGTTACTTTGATTTTACTTGTAGATCTGATATTAACTGTGTCTAGAAGTTATTTATGACTTGGTGTAAATTATGAGGCTTAATAAAGGGACCCTGTGATGTAGTTAAAAAAAATTGGAGGTAAACGAGTCCTTCAGATATTGCCACGAAACACACACACCTGTATGGAAGGAGCTTGTTTCGTGGCATAGTCAGGAGGAATCAGAAGCCTCCATGATTCACTCACATACGATCACAGGGTCCTTAATTGGATAAAGAGAAAGGATCTGTATTCATTTTGACATATAAAGTTTTGTCAAATTATTAGAAAAATGGTATTATATATGTTTAACGCAATTGTAATATAAACTAAACTAAATGAATTAACAAAATGTCAATACAGCCTCCCTTAAAGTGTGATGTTTGGATATTTACTATTTACTATTTGCCAGCCACTGAGGTTGTTAGGGGGAGGGAAGGGTAGAGGAGAAGGGAAGGGAAGGGAAGGGAAGGGGGAAGGGAAGGGAAGGGGAGGGGAAGTAGAAGGGGAGGGGGAGGGGAAGGGGAAGGGAAAGGGAAGGGGAAGGGAAAGGGAAGGGGAGGGGACGGGAGTGGAGAGGAGGGGAGGGGAAGGGGAGGGGAGGGGTGCTATCTCTTCCCCTGTGACGAGTATCGAACCTGGACTATAAAGACTGGAGGTGATAGCGTTCCACTTCACCAAGTTTAGCGTACGATATAATCATCTAAGATTATTCGCCATATTTAAGACGAAAGTAACCCAGATCATATAGACGGGAGGTGATGACGTTCCACTTCACCAACTAGAAGCGTTACTATATAATCATCCCAGACCAGTCCCCGACACCGAGGTATAGCCGCTTTAAAAATAAACAACACACAATAAGTAATCCTAAAATCGCTGATGCAGTGAACGTAAGAATAACCCAACCTGCCACACACAAAGATGTGCCATAAAAATATAATGCAGCGTTTACAGCTTACAATACAACCCCGGTGAAACCATTCCGGCGGCTATCTTTGCTCAAGTGCCCCTCACAAATCAAGGCAGGATAATATTTTACGTCCACAGCAGATCCACTCCCCATAATGGCTTCACCCGCTTAACACCTCGAGTGCCAGCTTAACGTCCATCACCCTATTCTCTTGGCATCGTCTTACACTCGGTAATCAGCTCAACAGGCGCCATAACTCATGCACCCAGGCAAAAGCAAAAACAAACAAGGGCCTCCTGGAGAATAAGCACACTCCCGAGAGCTCTGCATGGAGAGTGTGAGTGAGTGAGTTTCGATCCCACAAGCACCTTCGAGAGGGTTAGCCTGGGTGCAGGTTCCTGGCCACTGAGAAATCTTTTGTTGGTAGTGTTTATTTTTCAACAATTTGTCTGGCGGGGTAGGATCCATATACATACACAAAGGAGGTCATTTAAGTTCGATGCCCTGACTCACTCCTCCCAAAGGCAACAACACAGGGGCATGTCCTTTTAATAATATATATGATTTTCCAACGTGGAAGGGATCGAGATATTGTATATATCCTTTGGAGTGGGACGACTTATTGTGTCATATGTTACGTCAATGGCGTGTCCCGGCAAACATAAAAGGCTCAGTCCAACCCATAAAGAGTGTTTTGGTAGCGTTCATTAATAGCACTTACACCCTAATGTTCTCTACAGTCTAACCAACAAACGCAGTCATCGTAACTTTTCGGGAACATTAGGAATTGTTTATGCTTCCCGGAGCGTGTATAGTGGAACGAAACACAGACCCCAGTGATTACGGCAACAGAGAGTTACAACAACATCAACCAACCCCCTGCGAGAACTTTATTGGCACAAACACGAATGGAACAAAATCGTAAAATATCCCTCCCTGTGGCCACCCTTATCATTATCTCAATTAGGAGGGATTATTAAGGGGCGAAATGAGGGCAAGGGTGTCGTGTCAAATCATAATCTGTAGGAGGTTGGTTGGTTATGGTTAGAAAAATTAAAGGAGGTATTGGGGGTGATGATGGAGGTGTGTGTGTGTGTGTGTGTGTGTGTGTGGTGTGTGTGTGTGTGTGTGTGTGTGTGTGTGTGTGTGTGTGTGTGTGTGTGTGTGTGTGTGTGTGTGTGTGTGTGTGTGTGTGTGTGTGTGTGTGTGTGTGTGTGTGTGTGTGTGTGTGTGTGTGTGCTTAGGATACAGTGTGAGTGTAAGAAAGAGAGCTTGGGACAGGGATGAAAAAGAGGGTGTATTTGGTTATGGGTGTAGAGAGGTGAGTGGGATATGATGGGGAAAAGAGGGATGTGTGGGATTAGTGGATGTAAGAGAGGTACTTTGGGATATGACAGAAAAGAGGGTGTGTTGAGTTATGGGTGCAAGAGAGGTGATTTAGGGTAAGGGAGAAAAGAGGTATGAGAGTGTGGGTTGTTTTCATTTGTCGCTCCGAAATGTTCTGCTAGCAGTGTCATATGTATATATAAAAAAAATAACATTTTGGAGACTCTGTACATGGATGAGATAAATGTAGTATATAAAAGGAGTGGTACGAGGTAAAGAAATTGCGCTACTGACCTCGCCGGAAATAGCAATAAGTCACGATAGGTCAGGATAACTACTGATGGTGGATAAGGTATAGAAAAAACTGTGAAAAAAAAAAATCTGAAAGAATAAACACACTGAAAAAAGATCAACTCTGAAATGAGGTGCTCCAGCCTGAAATATTGTCTGAATCTATAATTGAAAACTGGCCAATGGACCTTTGCACTCTCTGAACAAACACACACCGCCACTCCTTCAGTCCCAGCCCAGAAGAGGAAGGTGTTAATAAAGTTGGTTGGTTCCTGTTCTTGTTTCACCCTCACCTTAGATGGTCATGACCCTGTTTATCAGGAGATAGACGCCTCCCATCCCTCGTTACGATAAAGGGTCGGCAACACGCCTCGGGGCTCAGCCAACACAACACGTTTCCATTGCACGGAGCGTTAATTTATTCTTATTTTAACTTTATACAAACGTTTATTCTGACAAGTGACCAAACCTCTACAACAAATTAGGAATTATATAGATGTTTCTTATAACGATTATTGTAGCCATTAGATTCAAGAAGGTAAACATCAAATCAAAGATCTGACAACCTACAAACACTATATTGTAAAGACCTCACTTACTATAAGAAGTACAAACGTTATTCTCGCACGATACAGTATATCCATAACTTCCAAGGGACGTACGATATATAAGATAATTACCCTTACAAACAACAAGTAAGGCAGTGTTTCTTTTAATGGTGTACTCACTCTGCTTTGGCAAAACTGGAGGGCTACTAAAAAAAAAAAAAAAAAAAAAAAAAAAAAATCTTCACGTATACTTTTGTGGTGTAGCCCAATTTCCTGGCATTGTTTAGTCTCTTAGGGAAGGGAATCAGCAGTCCTCCCCCTCCTCCTCCTGCTCCCCCTCCCCCCACACATCCTCCTCCCCCTCCCCCTCCTCCTGCCCCTCCCCCCACACATCCTCCCCCTCCCCCTCCCCCCACAAGACAACAACAACACAGGCTGTGGAATAACCCCCTGGACGCTGCAACACCATAACTGGACGGTGGCAGGAAGTGATGTATCAAGTCCTTACAATCCCCTACTGACGTGTTGTGTTTCAGGTGGTACAGACAACACACACACACACACACACACACACACACACACACACACACACACACACACACACACACACACACACACACACACACACACACACACACACACACACACACACACACACCAACTCCTTTCCCTGACTTAAAGAGATACTATATTTCTGGTTTATTGGAGCGAAGTGCATCCTCCAAAGTATGCCAGGAAACAGGACCAGAGGAATAACAATAATGGAGTTCTGTTGCTTGGAATAGTTTGGAGGGAATCAGTTCTCCAAATTTTACCAACACTATACTACTCCTCTTATAACCCTGCCCCCCTCCCCCCCCCCCTCACCAACACATCCCTCCGTGTCTCGTCTCCTTCACTTCTCTCTTTTGGTTCGCCTTTTCTAATTGTTCCTCCACTGGTTTTCCTCCTTTTTGTCCCTCTGTTCCTCTCCCTTTTCCTGTTTCTTTCTCTCTCTCCTCTCCCTTCTTCTGTTTCTTTCTCTCTCTCCTCTCCCTTCTGTTTCTTTCTCTCTCTCCTCTCCCTTCTTCTGTTTCTTTCTCTCTCTCTCTCTTCCTTCTTCTGTTTCTTTCTCTCTCTCCTCTCCCTTATTCTGTTTCTTTCTCTCTCTCTCCTCTCCCTTCTTCTGTTTCTTTCTTTCTCTTTTTCTTCTTCTGTTTCTTTCTCTCTCTCCTCTCCCTTCTTCTGTTTCTTTATCTCTCTCCTCTCCCTTCTTCTGTTTCTCTCTCTCTTTTCCTTTTTCTGTTTCTTTCTCTCTCTCCCTTTTTCTGTTTCTTTCTCTCTCTCTCTCTCTCTCTCTCTCTCTTCCTTCGTCTTTTCTCTCGACTCCACTTTTTTTTCCACTACTCCCTTCCTTCTAGTTTTCCCAATAATCACCAATCCTTTTCTCTTCACTCCTTCCTACTTTCCCTTTCACTTTGTCCTCACCTGTCTTTCAGTGTCCATTTATCTTTCCCACTTCCTTGCCTTCCCCCATAACCTTATCATCCCCAAGCAACCTCTTTCACCACCCTTACCTCTTTCACCCCTCCTCCTCTCCTTCTCCTCCTCCTCCTCCTCTTCTTCACCCTCACCCTGACCGTATCCTTCCATACTTCCTCACCCCCTCCCCACTACTACTGATATATGTGGCCTGGAGGGGAAAAAATCAGTGATATAATTGCATCACCCGGGATTACTATATATAGAAGTTGCTTATTAAGGCTATCACATCTGACTCGGTTGTAAAGCAGGGAGCGGGCTGGACTTATCTCTGTTCTTCTACCCACCTACATGTATGCAAACACTAATTTATGTAAGTCCTTTTTTTTTCTCTCTCTCTCTCTCTCTCTCTCTCTCTCTCTCTCTCTCTCTCTCTCTCTCTCTCTCTCTCTCTCTCTCTCTTCTCATCCCCTACGGACAAAAACGATCGCAAATTACGATACGATAAATGCAGGCAATTGGGAATTCGATTGAGCCATATTTTATGATTGCTGACATGGGACTGATCATTGTGTGTTGCGGGAAGCCTCATCAAGCAGCGGAGGGTCAAGTGGAAGGCCAAGGCAGGAGGTCAGTGTGTAAGGAGGGACTCACGTGAAGGGGCCTGTGTTGTCATCTAGTTCTGCCCTGCCTTGTCCTGCCCTGCCCTGCCATGCCCTTCCCTTCTCTTTTCTGTCCTACCCTGCCCTTCTCTTCTCTGTCCTACCCTGCCCTTCTCTGCCCTACCCTGTCCTGTCCTGTCCTGCCCTACCCTACCCTTCTCTTCTCTGTCCTACCCTGTCCTTCTCTGCCCTACCCTACCCTTCTCTGCCCTGACCCTTCCCGACCCCTACTGATGTATATATATGAAGTAATATAATGAGGTGAGGTGGCAACTTACCCTGACCCAGAATAATTAGTCTTAACTCCTCCCCGACAAGCCTCGACCTTATCGATACACTCACTACCAATGATTAGGAGGGGCCGGTTATCCCTGACCAGGTTAAGTTAAGGACCCTGTGATGTAGTCTGAAAATTGGATATAAATGAGTCCTTCAAATATTCCCACGAAACACCACCTATAGGGAAGGAGCTTGTTTCGTGACATGATCAGGAGGAATCAGAAGCCTCCAATTTTATACACGATCACAGGGTCCTTAAAGGGGTCGCCTCTACAACTCAAATTAAAAGGTAGAAAAAACTATCATTGCAATTATTATTATTATTCTCGTGTGAAATATTCAGAAACTTCAGACGATGGATACTGAAAAATGGTTTGATTCATCCCAGGGTATCGTAAACTAAACCAATCATTTATAGAACCATCAGACTTCTCATGCTCGATATTTTATTTTTCTACTTTTTGTGTACACTCGTGATACATAATTTCTGACCAGAGTGTGGAGGAGCAGAAATGGAAGAAGAGGAATGAAAGAAGAAAAATAAGACAATGAAAAAGAAAAAGGAGAGGAATATGAAGAAGAGGAGGAAAAAGCCATCAACAATGTAAAGACGATGCTGAGAGGAAAGGAGGTTACACACACACACACACACATATCACGAGCCAAGATATCACCTGCCCGTCGTGGACCAGTCAAACACACACACACACACACACACACACACACACACACACACACACACACACACACAAACCAGCACATACACAGGCACAAACCAGCAGACACTAAAACACAAACCCACCCACACACACACACACACACACAAACCAGCACACACACACACACACACACACACACACACACACACACACACACACACAGACAGACAGGCACACACACACACACACACACACACACACAGACAGGCTCACACACAAACCAGCACACACACATACACAAACCAGCACACACACACACACACACACAGACACACACACACAGACAGACAGGGTGACTTGGCATGGTGCCTGCATACACGGTTCATTATCACGCAACGCCCCGGTGATAAGAGCCTGTCCTCTGCCTTAGTAAATCTTCTCAAAGAGACTTAATCACTGTCCTACCATAGATCCCGTCCTGATAATAATGACGGCGCTGAGGCTATTAAAAAAATTTGCGCCACTTATAGCCAAGGAAGGATGGTGGGGCCCGGCCAGTGGAATTAATTACCTGTTGGTGTGTCAAGTTTGGGTTTTCGTCAAGAGATTTTTTCACAGGCTATACATGCTGACACAATAAACAGTAAATAGTAAACAGGCTACACGCTGACACAATAAACAGTAAATAGTAAACAGACTACACGCTGACACAGTAAACAGGCTACAGTAAACAATAAACAGTAAACAGGCTACACACTGACACAGTAAACATTTGGGCAACATGTACAATACAAGTTCTTTCAACTAAAATTAACCTCTTCTTATGCATGTTTTCCCCAATAAGAAGTGAAGTTTCAAGTTTTATAGATGATGCTTGAGGCTGAGAATAGTTTTTTTTTTTTTTTTGTAGCTTGAGAAATCGATGGTTGCAATGGACACGACGAGAATATGAAAAGAAGGAAGGAAGGAAGAATAGGAGGAAGGGGAAAGAGAGAGAGGGAAGAAGAGAGATAGCAAGGCAAGGACATACGTAGGAAAGGAAGAGAGAGAGGGAAGGAGGGAGATAGCAAGGCAAGGACGTACGTAGGAAAGGAAGAGGGAGGAAGGGAGAGAGAAAGATGGGAGACAGAAAAGGATTTATCTACTGGTTTAATGGGAAGGGAAAGTTTATAAAGAAAGGGAAAGTGAAAAAATAAAAAGAGGATTGTGATGCAGTAAAGGAAAGAGATAGAAAGGAGAGAGGAAAGATGACAGACAAATAGGTAAGAGAGCTGGGACGTAAAGAAGAGAATTAAGAACAAAAAGAAGAAAAAAAAAAGGAAGAGACGAATGCATTAAAAAGGAGAAAGGGGAACAAGAAGGAAGAGAGGAATTAATTGAAAGGTAGACAGGAGCCAGGAAGGAAGAGAAGTAATAACAAAGAGAAGAAAATTGGGTCAGGAAGGAAGAGAAGTAAAAACAAAAGACGAAGAAAAAAAGAAATAAAAACAAAAGGGGGGAGAAGTGAGACAAATAAGAAGGAATGGAGAGAAAAAGGAGGAGAGAGAAAAAGGAGGAGAGAGAAAAAGGAGGAGAGAGAAAAAGGAGGAGAGAGAAAAAGGAGGAGAGAGAAAAAGAAAAAAGGAAGAGAGAAAAGGGAGGAGAGAGAAAAAAGAGAGAAAAAGAAAAAAGGAAGAGAGAAAAGGGAGGAGAGAGAAAAAGGAGGAAGAGAAAAAGGAGGAAGAGAAAAAGGAGGAAGAGAAAAAGGAGGAGAATAGAGAGCAGAGAGAGAGAGGGAGGGAGATGTAGGAGACGAAAACTCGTGTTAGCTACCTATAACCTACCTAACTCTTCTATCTGTATATGGTTAGTGTTCTCTCTGTGGCCTTGTAGTGGTGTACCCTGGTTATGGGGACTCAGTAGGGGCACCAACACACACACACACACACACACACACACACACACACACACACACACACACACACACACACACACACACACACACACACACACACACACACACACACACACACACACACACACACACACACACACACACACACACACACACACACACACACACACACACACACACACACACACACACACATACAGGACACAAAGACAGGTGCACCTTTCTTTTATCTTCTTAAGTCCTTTGGTGGTAAACAATATCCATTACTGGGAAAACACACGCCATGTCTGTCTCAAGGAAGGATCTGTTGCAGTGTTTAGTTTTTAGTATTTACTTTGTGTTACGGTATTCATTCCATTGTTCTATTTTGTTTACGTGTTGATTCTGTGTACTGGTTCGGTTTCATGCTCGTTAAAACTCAGCTCTATGGACACAAATAATGAATGGTTCACAGTTACACATACGAACACGAATATACGGATGCACTTACGAATGCACAAACTGTCACACATTGGTATTGATTTTTCCAAACAGACATTTTCAATAAAAGTACAGATTTTTCGAGGAAGCTTAATCTTTTAGTTCCCCAACAACTTCAAGTGTGTCTGATACCTCTTCATTATTTCACATCTTAGTCGAGGGATGATATGTATAAATATACTCGTAAGTTTTATACATTTTTAGAAGTGGATTTCTAAGGATGTAGGGTAGTAAATGCTATCACCTTCAATAATCAGCCCTAAGTATACAGTATGTTTATCTCTGGGACTCTTACAAAAGATGTATTGTACAGGGATACATCTCTTCAACCAGGAAGGTATAAGATGAAGAGAGCAAGAGAAGCAATAGAGCTAATTCATTACATAGATAAAAAGAAGCAGCTAACACTCACAGCCTCGTCACTCAAAGTTCAGACATACATCTAAATGGTTCTCTCTGACTAAGACGAATAAACACCTTATATTATTCTGAAGGTACACTCTTGATACGTAATCCCTGACCAGAGACGAACGGCAGGCACCACACACACACACACACACACATACCCTGCATTTGAACTCAGCCTCTGTATGTGTGATGAGTGGGGAAATGAGCAATACCAGGCAATTCGAAGCTTTCTGCACCTCACACTCTGGTTAGAAATTATGTATCACGACTGTACAGCCAAAATTAAAAGTTGACATATAGTTTTTCGACAACATTAATGGTGCTGGATATTATAATTTATATGTGCTGTGCTTTATTTACACAAAAAGGAAAAACATTCAGACCGAAAAGGTTAAGAAAATTTGCAGAACCAGAAGGACTGAATCACGGTAGAGCAAAAACACATCAACGACGAAACAAGTATATCAACCAATCCTACTGGTGCCAAGATTAAGCTTATTGTATATATAAACACAGACAACCACACTGCCAGCACATGCACTCGACCACACCACACCTCACCACACCTACCCTCACCTTCCCACTCACTCACACCTCACCTACCCTCATCTTCCCACTCGACCTCACCTTACCTACCCCTACCTTCCCACTCGACCACACTACACCTCACCGACCCCCACCTTCCCACTCGACCACACCACACCTACCTCCACCTTCCCACTCGACCACACCTCACCTCACCTTCCCATCCTCCTCCTCCTCCTTGTCTCAGTGTTGTCACAAGTCGAATCGAAGGCCCCCAGCTTGGACTCCCTATAAAGCACCTCTGTTTGCCCTCTCTGTCGCAACTGGTTAGGGGCGGGCTAAACCTACACTGACACCACCAAGAATCCCTCTGTATCACACCACCACCATTTGTTGTCCTCGTGTATCTGGACGAGGAGAGTAACGTTGCTAATGGAGACGGATGGAGGGCTATTTTTTACCATCTATTTTTATGGAGCTTCAGCCTTTAATGTTTGTACGAAAAATATGCAGGAAAAAATATTATGCTCAGCCCTCAAGGAGCTGCCCTCACAAGGAATGGGCCTTGAGACAGGTGGACGAGAGAGAGAGAGAGAGAGAGAGAGAGAGAGAAAGAGAGAGAGGGAAGAGGGAGGTAGGGGGGGTATGGATATATATTAGAAAGACAGGCTGAAAGGATATGGAGGAGAGAGTGAGGGAGACGGAGGTAACCGAGGAGGGAGGAAGGGGGAGCTAGAGAAGTAAGAAGTAGAGGAAGTGAGATAAGAGAATGGAGTGAGACAAAAGACAGAAGTAATGAGTGTGTGGGAGTTTCCTCTGGTAAAATATACTGAGACATTAGAAAGATAAAAGTCAAAGTTAAGGAGGAGTAATGAATGGAAATTAATTCATGAAAGGTGAAAAGAAATATATACAAAAATATTATAAAAAAAAGTTGGTGAGATGGAAGGAGAAGCAGAGGAAGGAGGATGAAGAGAGACAGTGATAATAGGAAGAGAAAGCAGTGAAGTGACAGTGACAAGTAGACGAGAAGGAAGAGGAGAGATGGGAGCAAGTATACAGGCAATCGTTGAAGAGGTACAGCCAGAGATGAGACAAGTTGGGTACAGAAGGAGTGTGAAGACTAGACGAAGGGGAGGAGGAGGTAAGTAAACGATTGATTGATATTAGACGCCGCAACAGCGAGGTCCGGAACAGCGAGGTCATTTATCTCCAGGATAAAGTGATAGAGAGGTGATACAGCAAGCAGAAAGGAAATAGAAGGAAAAGAGGGACAGTTGAAGGACTGAAAAGGAGTGACTGGGCCCGAAGGGGTGCCAAAATACCTTAAAGCATTGTCCACATCACTACAGGCAATACATACCTAAGGAGGGAGGGAGGGAAAAAATAAGAAAAGTAGAAAGACTAGAATAGTACACATAAATAGTAATTAGTCACAGGTAAAGATATATAGGAGAGAAGAGAGGGTAGAAACAGCAGAGGAAGAGAAACCTATATAAACCGATGAGTAAGAAAAGTTGTTGGCAATGATAACAGTAACTACAGCAGAGGAATACAAGTACGTACCTTCTCATAACAACAAACCAGTTGGAGTTTGCCAGGCTATACGACTCTTGCTAACTAGTCTGACGGTGTGAGAGAAAATATAGTAAAGAAGAAGAGAATGAAAGAGAAGAAGACAATTAGAGTGAAGAGGAGGGAGGGAGGAGGAGGAGGAGGAGGAGGAGGAGGAGGAGGAGGAGGAGGAGGAGGAGGAGGAGGAGGAGGAGGAGGAGGAGGAGGAGGAGGAGGGAGGGAGGGAGGGAGGGAGGGAGAGGGAGGAGGAGGAGGAGGAGGCAGGGTTTGAGAGAGAGAGATGACAAGACGAGACAAATCGAGGCAGGAAGGGAGGGGCCCCCCAGAAAGGCAAGTCAGGTGTGATAAGGCAATGAAAGCAGCATTAGCAGTAAGTACATCCCGATAATCTCCTGGGTGCTGATTAATTCCTCATGTTAATGTAGCCTTTTAGTATAACAAGTGATAAGGACACACGTAATGGCTGTAGGAACATGCAACGATACACTGGGACACAGAGGAATGCATAGGGACAGACAGACAGACAGACAGACAGGGACAAAGAGGGGTACAAAAATAATAATAAAAGGGACAGATGGATATTCATTGGAACTTTGAGATACACGTAATATGGGATGACATAGATTTATATTCCACACAAAAATATGAACAGGTTATAGATTCATTAAAATGAGAAAAGGATCATAGGTAATATAATATCATAGATGGCATTACATTAACTCTATTATGGCAACACACAAATACACCCAGAGTCAATAATAAACACACACATACACGCACACACACAGAGGTCAAATAAAATGCAGGCACAGAAGTACACACAAGTACACAAACATGCACACACAAGTACACAAGCATGCACACAAGTACACAAACAAGCACACACAAGTACACAACACATGCACACAAGTAAGTACACACATGAACGTTTGCATTGAAAGTCCATTGGGTCTCATTATCAAAGAGTTCGAGAGGAGAATCAATAATGCTATGATAATGACACACACACACACACACACACACACACACACACACACACACACACACACACACACACAACGAGAGAGAGAGAGAGAGAGAGAGAGAGAGAGAGAGAGAGAGAGAGAGAGAGAGAGAGAGAGAGAGAGAGAGAGAGAGAGAGAGAGAGAATCATTAAGGGTAACAACAATAATGGCACCAAGATTTGCATCACATTGCCTCGACTGACGATGTGGTGTAAATGACAAGGACACAACACAACCCGTACTACTACTACTACTATTACTACTACTATTATCCTTATCACAACCCGTACTACTACTACTATTACTATTACTACCCTTATCACAACCCGTACTACTACTACTACTACTATTATCCTTATCACAACCCGTACTACTACTACTACTACTATTACTACCCTTATCACAACCACCACAACACAACCCGTACTACTACTACTACTACTACTACCCTTATCACCACCACCACCACAACCAGTACTACTACTACCCTTATCACCACCACCAGTACTACTACTACCTTTACCACCACCAACATCAACACCACCACCCCACTACTACTTCTACTACTACTACTACCAATATTAACACTACCCCACTACTACTACTACTACTACTACTACTATCACCAACACTATCCCCCCAACCACCACTACCTATACCACCATTATCACTATCCTCACCACTACCACCACCACCACCACAACTATCACCACTACCACAACTACCACCACCACTACTCCAATTACTCAAACCGTGTGCCTTAATGATAGTCTAGGTATGAAGGCAGATAACAAGCATTTCGTTCTTCAAGTTCTTCTTTTTCTTCAACATCATCATCTGATAATTTCTTCTTCATCTGCTTCAATCATTATTATTTTTTTTTTCATTCCTTCGTATTTCTTCTTTCTCTCACTCCTCTTCCTGTCTTTATCACCTCATCTGTACCTCAGTTTCTCCTCTCTTTCATCATCATCATCATCATCTATTTTTTTCTCTTCCTTCTTCTCCACCCATCTCATCATCAACATTATTACCATCTCCTCCTCATTCTCCCTCCTCCTCATTACATTGGTGGCTAAAGTTATCATCGTTCCACAATTACAATACACAGGATCTAGATTCTGAATGAGCTGTGTGTGAGTCTCCTTCCTTCCTTCTCTCTCTCTCTCTCTTTTGTTCTGGCCTCTCTCCTCCTCTCTCTCTCTCTCCCTCGGTCTGGCCTCTCTCCTTCTCTCCTTTTCTTTGTCCCTCGTTCTGGCCTCTCTCCTTCTCTCTGTCCCTCGTTCTGGCCTCTCTCCTTCTCTCTGTCCCTCGGTCTTTCCTCTCTACTTCTCACCCTCTCTTCCTCTCCTTCTCTCCCTCCCTTCCTCTCCTTCTCTCTCTCCCTTCCTCTCCTTCTCTCCCTCCCTTCCTCTCCTTCTCTCTCTCCTTCCCTCCTTAATTCCTCCAGTCTGTTATTTCTTGCGGGGTTCCATCCATCCAACCAACCAACCATAATTTTATTCACTACCCAAGACATTAACTTTCGAGGGGGCTGATGAGTTGTTAATTAATCTTCCCATTATATTTTTGTTAAAACTCGAATTCCTTCCAAGATCGACATTACTCACAGCCGACAGTTCAAATGAAGCGAAGACGGAGAAGAGAGACAGAGAGATGATGCTTTGATGTCTGTCTGTCTGTCTGTCTGTCTGCCTGCCTGCCTGCCTGCCTGCCTGCCTGCCTGCCTGCCTGCCTGCCTGCCTGCCTGTCTGTCTGTCTGTCTGTCTGTCTGTCTGTCTGTCTGTCTGTTCTCGCCTTCATTCCTATCGCATTCCCCAATCATGATAATATATGTTAAAATTTTCCAACTTACAGCGGCTTCTCTTCAGTTCACTAAAGAAGAGTAGGAGGGAAGTACAGTGTTAATTGGTAAATCGGGGATAACTGATTCCTCCAGACTATATAATTGTTACAAGCAAACAAACCACCAATTATTTTTGTTCATTAGAGTTTATTGGCTGGCATACTTTGAAGGAACCAACCAACCAACCAGGGCGATTCAATGTATGTACCAAAAGTGTATTTATTACCAATTCGAGATACCGGTGTTGGTTAGTTGTGATTTATGTAAACAAACCGAAAAATATTGCAAGAGCAAGTAAGGGTCAGTCGAGACGGTCATTTTTTCTTAACAATTAACGTGTTTGGTTGTGGCCTCGTATAATGAAATCCTCAGGCGTTAGTCAGTATACAGGCACTAATGTATACACAAGTACACACCACCAGAACTCGAGGGGTTTCATCAAGGGACCCTGTGTTGTGTTGCAGTCAGAAAATTGGAGGTAAACGAGTCCTTCATATATTCGAAACACTGAAGCGTTTTGTGGCCTGGATTATTTGGAGGGTTCATAGAGCTCCAGTAAGGGCCCTCAAATGTTTTAAAACTACGGGTGTATGTGCCCCGACTGTACTGTGCTTTTTTTTATTCCACCTAAACACAAAATCCTACGAACTCAGAAACGGGTGAGTGTAGATTAGGTGGTGACTGCCATATCAACAATCAATCCTCAGGGGGAATGAAGGAGGAAAAGAGAAATATAAAAAGGGATCCGGGAGTCTTAATGAATGAAGTGGTTAAAATATTCTGGTTTGAACTAACTTAAGGGGGTTGGTGATTATTCCAACCTGGGTTATAAAAACATACCACCCACATGCACTCACTTCACTTCCTCTACAGCTGAGAATGAGAGAGAGAGAGAGAGAGAGAGACAGACAGACAGAGAGAGAGACAGAGTGAAGAAGAAAAAGAGAGAGACAGAGAAAAAGAAAATAAAGAGAGAGAGAGAGACAGAGAAAGAGAAAAAGAAACAAGAGAGAGAGAGAGAGAGAGAGAGAGAGACAGAGAAAAAGAAAATCAAGAGAGAGAGAGAGAGGAAAAAAAAGAGAGAGAGAATGGGGTGAAGGGGGGAGGGGTGGGTGCGGTGGTGATAAATGACTCGGGATCAAATATTTGTGCTGCTTTTGTCTTGTATTATAATGACGACATCAGAAGCAACAGCAGCAGCAGCAACAGGTCCTAAGGCGAACACCATCATATCATATCATACCCTTCTGCACTTACTTCATTCATAGTGTGTTTTCATATTCTTTTTTTCTTTTACCCTTCTCCACTTACTTCATTCATAGTGTGTTCATATTTTCTTTTTCTTTTTTCTTTTTTCCTTCTGTTTACTACTTCCTTCGTCTTCTTCCTTCTTCACTTACTTCATTCATATTGTGTTTTCATATTTTCCTTTTTCTTTTTTCTTGTTCCTCCTTCTTTCTTTCTGTTTAATACTTCCTTCCTTCTTATATTCTTTTCTTATTTTCTTTTTCTTTTTTTTCTGTTCCTCCTTCTTTCCTTCAGTTTAATATTTCCTTCGTCTTCTACCTTCCTTCTCATATTCTTTTTTTTCCTGTTCCTTTCCCTCCTCCTTTTTCAACGTTACTTTTCCTTTTGATCTTCCTTTTTCTCTTCACAAAAATTCTCCCCTCCCCTTTCCCTCCTTCTTTATCAACTTCTCTCTTCTTTTTCTTCCTCACAACTCATCCTCCCATCCCTCTTTCCCTCCTCCTTTATTCATCTCCCTCTCCTCCTCTCCCCTTTCCCTATCCATCTCCCTCTCCTCTCCTCTACCTTCCCATCAACAAACACCAAGGAGGACACACACACACACACACACACACACACACACACACACACACACACACACACTTCAGACTCCTCTTCAACACCCTATACGAGTCCATATCAAACCAGATGCACCAGTTTGTTTGTTGACACTCGCCTTCCTGCTTTGGGTGTGCCTTCCCGTTCGTCCCTATTTTATGTTTATATTTATCATCTGAGGAGGTCTTATTCTGGGACGTTCCTGTGTGTGTGTATGTGTGTGTGTGTGTGCTTGGAGAGTGACGTGAGCCTGGTGTGTGCGTGTGTGTCACTGAACAAACTTGGGGAGACAGAGATGAAGGTGATCATTTCCTCCTCCACCCTCTCTCTCAAGCCACACTCACACCTTCGAATCTCCTGTATATACACCACACCTACACTACCACACCTGCACCACCACACCTGCAATATACCAAACACACCTACACCACCACACCTACACCACAACTACATCACTTCCTAAACCATACCTTCTTTTAACTATACCAGACCAAGTATTCCACAACTGCACCAAACCTTCACAACATCCAAACCTGCATGCATATATGTTTGTAATCCCACACCCACACCTTCTCCAAACCCTCACCCACATCTGCTGAAACATTCACAAGATAAAAACGAGGAAGTCAGGGAGGGTCGAAGTATTACAACATCATAAAACAATACATTTTCTGCTTGTCATGTGTTTTGTTATGATAGGTTGCCGGATTTCCTTGGCATGTCAAACAAAACTCTAGATATTCACATTCCTATACCAATTAAGCCTATAAAGATTGTTGCATCACACCCACGTATATATACATACAACTGCACACACACACACATACATACAGTACAAAAAACAAACAAAAAACGACACACATTTTATAGACACACATTCGTCAACACAAAGGCACAAATTATTCCCCCTCTCTCTCTCTATCTATCTATGTCTCTCTCTCTCTCTCTCTCTCTCTCTCTCTCTCTCTCTCTCTCACACACACACACACACACGTACACACACATCTGCATTAGGCACACGGGTACACCACACTTGGGTCACATCTGCACCACACCCATCACACCATAGGAGGTTATGCTCTCAACAACAACACACCACCAGCCCAGGGAGTCATTTCTGGAGTCGAGCGAACTTGGTACTACGAGGCTGCAGCTGCTCTCTCTCTCTCTCTCTCTCTCTCTCTCTCTCTCTCTCTCTCTCTCTCTCTCTCTCACACACATGAAATACAAATGCACTCTTACGACTATGCATATATTACCAGCCTAACATATATACGAAAACAATTCACATACAGTATAATAATTACGACTGTGCTGAGTTTTCCTGCTATACAGAACATACAGTAAATATATAATAATAATAATACTCTCCCACCACCTCCTCCTCCTCCTCCTCTACATCTAACCTAACTTACTACACCTTCACTGAGACTCACCTGTACATATCTGCCTCCAATTGGGTCCAAACATCCCCCCGACAAACGACAGACAAGGATCTCATCAGCAGCCTCATTCATTGCCTGTAGAAGGAGAGAGAAAGGAACGAAAATCAATTGAAGGAGAGAGATAGAGAGATAGATAGAGATAGATAGATAGATAGATAGATAGATAGATAGATAGATAGAGAGAGAGAGAGAGAGAGAGAGAGAGAGAGAGAGAGAGAGAGAGAGAGAGAGAGAGAGAGAGAGAGAGAGAGAGAGAGAGAGAGAGAGAGAGAGAGAGAGAGAGAGAGAGAGAGAGAGAGAGAGAGAAGGAACTAAAATCAATTGAAGTTAGAGAAGGGACGAGGGGGGAGGATGCAAAACTTTAAAATCCTCTTTAATTAAATGTTCACTGTGCTTGTGTGTGTGTGTGTGTGTGTGTGTGTGTGTGTGTGTGTGTGTGTGTGTGTGTGTGTGTGTGTGTGTGTGTGCTTGAGGGGGCCATTATGTGATTATTGTGAGAGAACTGGATGCAATTGATTCCTCCAAACATTGTCACGAAATAGTACAAATATAAGTTGTTGTTGTTTAGTTTTATAATGTGCAAGAATCAACAACATCCACTCAGCCAACATAATCATAATCCCTATACATAAAGTAAGCCTCGTGTCGTGTGTGTGTGTGTATGTATTCCTATACTGTATAATTACTGTATAATCCTGTGAAATATTACCGTGCCAAATACTACGTTAAAATTGTGTTACCATTCCTGGGATCTAATGCATATAAGAAGAACCTGTTGTGAAGAAAGAAGGCAGAGAAAAATATTATTGATTCAGCCATGTTAGTCCAAACGAGTGGTGTGTCAGGACTGTGGTTTTATTCCTTCACAACTGGCTACCATCAACGAAAGCCTCACTGATATTTAAGGTGAGGTGAGGATACAGTGTTGGTAAATGTGGAGCAACTGGTTCCCCTAAACTATTCCAAGCAACAGGACTACTTTATTTTTGTCCGTCTGGTTCTGTTTCCTGGCATATTTTGGAGGAAGCAAGGTACTCCAATGTATGTACCCAAAGTATACTCTCCCCTTAATTAAATGTCATTAGGGTTCACGATGTCTTCTGCAGTATATTAAAATGATAATAGTTAATGTAGCGATTGTCAAGCAGGAGGGAGTGAAGGGAAATGGAAGGGTGATTATTGGGAAAACTGGAAGGGAGGAGTAGTGGAAAAAATGTGGAGTGGAGAGAAAAGAAGAAGGAAGAGGAGAGAGAGGAATAAACAGAAGGAGGGAGAGGAGAGAGAGGAAGAAACAGAAGGAGGGAGAGGAGAGGAAATTAAAGAAAGGTAAGGGAAAATGACAAGGTTAAATAAAGTACCAGCAACATAAAGTAAAGCAACATAACAAACACCAGTTTTTCTGTTCATCTGGTCCTGTTTCCCCCTTAAAAATATGGGCAACTTGAGGTCAATTATTCTGGATTGTGTGTGTGAGAATATTGAAAGGCACTGGCCAAATTCTTGTTGTTGCCTCATGTCTGTGTGTGTGTGTGTGTGTGTGTGTGTGTGTGTGTGTGTGTGTGTGTGTGTGTGTGTGTGTGTGTGTGTGTGTGTGTGTGTGTGTGTGTGTGTGTGTGTGTGTGTGTGTGTGTGTGTGTGTGTGTGTGTGTGTGTGTGTGTGTGTGTGTGTGTGTGTGTGTGTGTGTGTGTGTGTGTGTGTGTGTGTGTGTGTGTGTGTGTGTATTTTCTCTAGTGGATGTTAACGAGTCGAGTGAGAGGGATTATCTTAAATACTCATCTTACTTTATGGAAGGGTTCGAGTTCAGTTGCCTAGTTTTTGTTTGCCTTGGCTATTATGGTTACACAAATGAATAAAAGTGACGAAAGCCGAGTTTACAAAATAACACCTATTATATATAATCAAAAGGACCCCAACGCTGCAATTTCTTCGTAGCTTATCAAGGCAGCTGAATAATTTGATGAGTAAATAGGCCTTTGGGTGTTTACTCTGTGTCAAAATTAAATAGAAAAATAAAATAAAATAAACACTAACTACCAGAGTAATAATAATTTAAGGGGATATTATTTTTTTGTGGGTGATTTTGAAGGCCTCCTGATTCCTCCAACATATGCCACGAAACAGATTATTTTCTATTAGTTACCACCACCACCACCACTGAGGTCGTCTGTTTTCTGGCACACTTTGGAGGAATAATCAACAATTGCCCTCAACTAACTTCACCACCAACAACGAGAGAACGTAACTAACTCCCCCTGAGGAAGCCCAGACAGAGGTAAGGCGGCGATCGTAGGTCATGTTGACATACTTGTAAACCAGATCTGCCGAAGCGTCTAATTTTGGTTTGAAGAACAACACCTTATGGGGAGAAGGTGCATTTATTGACCAAGTTTCACCACCACTGCTGCTGCTGTTGTTTCTTCTTCAGGTTTGTCAAGTTATGGGGTTAGTATCCTTTTGGTACACACGCGATACGTTCATCCCTGACCAGAGACGAACGGTTTAGGCAAGATTCAGATACAAGTGTCTGGATCTTGGGTATAGGCATCACACATATACCCTGCATTCGAACTCAGCCTCTATATATATATAATTATGTGCACTGGGTGGGGAAATGAGCAATATACCAGGCGATTCGAAGCTTTCTGCTCCTCACACTCTGGTCAGAAAGTATGTATCACGAGTGTACATTGAAATACCTTGATGATTCCTCCAAAGCATTTCAGGAAACAGACAGGACCAATGAATAACTATATCATGGTCACACACACACGCACGCACGCACGCACGCACGCACACACACACACATACTCAATGGAAATGAAAGCACAAAATCCCTTCCCCTCCGCCCCCCCTATACAGGCACAGATAGAAAGACACACAGAGATACACACACCCACATCCCTTGAGAACGAACACACACACACACACACACACACACACACACACACACACACACACACACACACACACACACACACGCACACACACACGAACACGCCTTGGGAATGCAAACACACCCAACCAGTCAACAGAGCCCCATATTAACTCAAGGCTTGGTATGAATGTGTCCAGGTGGCTTGTGCCTTCCTTCCTGCCTGCCTGCCTTCCCCCGCTCTCTGTGTGTCTCCTTCTTACTCTCTCCCTTCCTTCCTATCATTCCTTCACTCTTCTCTTCATTCGTGCCTGCCTTCCTTCATTCCTATCATTCCTTCACCTTTTTCTTTATTCCTCCTCCTTATTTTTACGTATTCTCAGTCAGTCATTCTCTTCACATATCCTTTCCCCCACATCCTTCCTTCCTACTTCTCACCTCCCTGTCTCCTTCCTCCATACCTATACTTGCTTCCTCTCCCTCTCTCTCTCTCTCTCTCTCTCTCTCTCTCTCTCTCTCTCTCTCTCTCTCTCTGCACGTCCTCTTCCTTCTTCTTGCATCGATCCATCCACGAGTATCAAACCACGAGATGTTGAAGCTGCTTATGGGAGCTTGCAACATATATTTTTTGTTTATTACGGTAGTCGAAGAAAAATAGCTCCTATTTTCACTTGGAATATCGACCATATAAAATGACACTATAACCTACTGTATGTGTTTGATCCCAATTGATATACAGTAGTTCAGTGTTACTTTATTTTGATTTGATTAAGGTTTAAAAAGAATAATAGAATATTTTTACTGTTACTACTGTCCTCGGGTGTACAATGAAAATAGATCCCCTCAGATGGGTATATGCGTGTGTGGGCAGTCTTCACCCTAATCTGACGTGACGTATTGAGTTACACAGCATCATGTATGTAAAATGTATGAGGTCGGATGTCAAGGAAGGAAGGAAGGAAGGGAGAGGAGGAAGCTAGAAAGAGGAAGAAAGGATAGGAGGACTGAAGGGAGAGGAGGAAGGTAGAAAAATGGGGGAAAGAGATGGGGGAAAGAGAGGAGGAAGGTAGAAGAGGAAGAAAGGAGAGGTGGACTGAAGGGAGAGGAGGAAGGTTGAAAAAGGGGGGAAAGAGAGGAGGAAGGTAGAAGAGGAAGGTAGAAAGAGGAGGAATGGAGATGAGGATGGAAGAAAGATATGAAAGAAATTTGATAATGGGATTGCAGTATGAAGGAAGAGACTGGAGAAGAAAGAAGATAGAAAGAAAACCGAGAAGAGAAGTATTATATAAAATCAGTGTTATACAATATTCAGAAAACTTACACAATCGTCACCTGATAAAGAAATGAACACGATGAAATTATGAAAGAGAAGTTGTTGTTTTTTATCTCGTGACGAATGACGCTTTATATTTCGTCCCGCATTATTTGTTTTTCGTCATACCTATCAATTTCTTATTCTATCAATTTCTGATTTTTATTTAATACACATATCCACGCGTCTCCTGTGTGTGTGTGTGTGTGTGTGCGTGTATGTGTGTGTGTGTGTGTATGTGTGTGTGTGTGTGTGTGTGTGTGTGTGTGTGTGTGTGTGTGAGATGTGTGTGTGAGTGTGTGTGTGTGTGTGTGTGTGTGTGTTAAAATAAACTCGTCTATAAGAAATAAGATAAAAAAATCAGTATAAACAGGTTTGGTCCAACAACGAGTGACCTTCTTAATTCCCCACGACCCGTCCCTAAACATATCGAGTCTGGGATCTGTAGAGCACATACGATACACCCCCTTGACCCCCCCACCCCCCACCCCCACCCATGAAGTCCACCTCTTGACCCCCTCTCCCCCCACCCCCTTCTTTTCACCTCCTATACTCCCCTTCATCTCCAATCACACATACACACACACACACACACACACACCTACGTTCCCTCAACCAAGCGATTACAGCAACTTGAGAAAATCACACACACACACACACACACACACACACATACACACACACACATACACACACACATCTCACTAGGCTTGTATTGGGCTGACTTCTGTTGCTGGTGGTGGTGGTGGTGGGGCTTCTGTTCTGATATACAAGAAGCCGATTCCGAGTCTAATGAAGCCTGATGCTAACAAATTGGACTGGTCGGCCGAGGGAAGGAACCTGCTTTAATTAAAATGGACTAAACTCTGGCGTGGTGGCGCACCGTGGATATCAAGACTGTTCCTTCCTTCCCTCCAACCCACCCCTATACCTCTCCACTTTCACCATACACACTCTGTCAGTTTTATTCGTTCTTACACTCGTGATACGTAATTTCTGATCTGAGACGAACGGCAGGCACCACACAAAGCCTACCCTGAAGAAGAAGAATTTTAGGGTTTTATGCCTATCGACTCGTGTTGGTCATTAAGGCAGTCAGTCTTGTTACATCAACATATTTTCCCCCAGCCTTTACAGCCGGGCCTACCCTGCATTCGAACTCAGCCTTTATATGTGTACTTGATGGGGAAATGAACAATACCAGGCGATTCGAAGCTTTCTGCTCCTCACACTCTGGTCAGAAATTATGTATCACGAGTGTACAACCACAGAAGTAATCTGTCAGAATATAGAGTACTGGTACATATTTTACTGGTACATATAGATTACTCACGCGAAGGTCAAAGAACAGAACAACTTGACATCACCTTCATTTCATTCAGTTAGATGCAGAGTGAAAAAATACGTAGTTATGAGTTGATAAGGTAAATGTCAGTGAACAACCTTCTTCTCTTTACAGCATTCTACATGGCAGTATATGATGATGACTAAGTTTAGAAATACGCACCTTCAAGCAATCAGTCAAGTCCATTCTACGTTATATATTATTATGATCAAGGAAATAGTGCATGACAAATGGTTTTCTAATCAGATTGGAACGTTTTGTAAAGAGAATATACAGTATAAAGTCCTGATTGTAACATTATCTTTACCTCCTCTTTACACACACACACACACACACACACACACACACACACACACACACACACACACACACACACACACACACACACACACACACACACACACACACACACACACACACACACAGTCATGGCAATTACAATATATATTCTTTTTCTCTCTCGACCTTGCATGAATAAACCGTACATATAAGAACCACAAAAAATAAAGAAATATCACTAAAGCGTTTCTAAGATAGTGTAATGTAGAAAAAGAAAAGAAAAAGAAAATAATAATAATAATAATAATAATAAATGATAATAAAAATACAACTGTTCGCAATAGCATTTCGACTGGTAAGATCTCGGTGAAGAGACCATGATGAGAAATTATTGGCCACGACTCTATCTTATCATGAGACTTCTTACTATTCTTTCCAGCTCGGGCGGGCATCTTCCACTATTTTCTCGTCAAATAACATATGCCCTCCCTCCCTCTCTCCTTCCTTTCCTCCCTCCCTCCTTCCTTCTCTCCCTCCTTCCCTCCCTTCCCTCCTTCCTCCTCCGCTTCAGACAAAAACCTTCATTTAGTCCAACATTTCCCTAATTTTCGTTCTTTCACGGTTTGCATCTCGCGTTGTTTTGTTTTTTTTTCTCGCATTGCCTGCCTCGGTCGTTCGGCCATCCATCCTCCTCCACGCCTCGCCACGCCTCCTCTTATCAGCAAATTTACTGCTATACATACGTTTTTAACATATTCTTTACAGTTCTACCTCTTAACATTATTTTCCAAGTGTAGATACCATCAGCTGCCTTCCCCGCCAATAATATTTTCTTTTCCACACGTTTCACGAAGAAGCATTATTCTCTTTACCATCTATATTATTGCTACATGGTCCACTCAGTATGTTGTTGCTCTTCACTTTTAATCCTTCCTTTGGGTCATCCTTCATACCAAATAATTAGAAATGTGGCAGGGAAAGATGATTATTTTATATATTCAGGTAAATTTAAGGATTCGTCTGTTTATGCATTATTTTTGTGAAGACCCAATAACATTTAAAATTAAAGAACAATTTGATTTTTACATACGGTACTCAGAACTTCACCGCTTTGAGAACTTTCTTGATAGAGCCACCAATATATTGTAAGATTGTAGACAAACATAAAAGGTTGCATGATAACGCTAAGAGATCATAAAAATGTGGTTTTGTGGTGTGTGTGTGTGTGTGTGTGTGTGTGTGTGTGTGTGTGTGTGTGTGTGTGTGTGTGTGTGTGTGTGTGTGTGTGTTATGACCCAAACAGATAGGAAGGACAGACAGAAGGACGGACGACGAGGGCAGGCATACACACACACACACACACTCACACAGGAGAGGTAAAACTAAAAAAAAAAAACTCATTAGGGAGAAAAATCCTGGCCTGTGCCTAGACGAGCCAATAGCCGTGCCATCACTCCTATAGCCTGAAGGACCCTGTGTTTATAAGACTACAGGGACCCACCAACCAATACTACCAACACCACGGAGGCAACGACGAAGGGGGGAGTGAGGGTGTGAGGGTAGAGGGGAGTGAGGGAGTGGAGAGTGAGGGTGGAGGGGAGTGTGGGAGTGAGGGATGAGGGAGTGTGTGAGGGTAGAGGGGGGAGGGGAGTGTGGGAGTGAGTGAGGGAAGAGGCGAATGAGAGACGAAGGAAAGAATGCATAGTGAGTAAGTGAGTGAGTAAAGAGGAAGTGAGTAAAGGAGAGAAGATGCAACTACATGCTTGAACGAGAGAGTGAGTGAGTGAAGGAAGGAAGGAAAGGAGGGAAGGAGGGAAAGTGAAAAGAAACCCAAAACAAACTCACAGTCGTAAAGAGGAAAATCAATATTCAAATTCCCTTCCAAAACGTCGAATCTGCCAGTCCTCGCCCCTTCCCTATCAGCCGGATCTTGACCAACTTGAGCCGAGACGTTGTAAATTACCCACTGAGGTCTCACTCACTCCGGCCCCCACGTCGCCCTCGGCTCATGCACACACACACACACTCACTTCACTGCTTGCCTGCCTGTCTGTTTGTCTCTCTGTTTGTGTGTGTGTGTGTGTGTGTTTGTGTTTGTCCATTTGTGTGTGTCTGTGTCTCCGTCTCTCAGTTTTTCCCTCTTTTTCATTACCTATATCTCTCTATCTCCCTGTCTGCTTGCCTGCTTCTCTGTCTCTCTGTCTGTCTGTGTGTGTGTGTGTGTGTGTGTGTGTGTGTGTGTCTGTGTAATCTCCGTCTCTGTTTCCGCCTTTAAATTTTTTCCTCTGTTTTATTACCTGTCTGTCTGTCTGTCTATCTGTCTGTCTATATCTCCGTCTGTCTCCGTCTCTCAATTATTCCCTTTCTTTCATTGTCTGTCTGTCTGCCCTCCTGCCCTTCCCTCCCCCCCCCCTCTCTCTCTCTCTCTCTCTCTCTCTGTCTCTCTCTCTCTCTCTTTCTTTTTCCTGACCTTACCTATTTTTCAGTTCTCTTGACGTATAAAGGGTTCAGCGTTTAATTTATGTATGAATCTTAGGACAAAAAAATTATATCTCTGGTGCATTTTTAACCTCAGTTTTTCAGTATGCATAAAAAAAAATCAAATTAAATGTACAAATAAATAATACATCTACAAGAAATAATTATTGAAATGTATGATACAATGAAGGCAAAACTGTAGTGCAAATAATATCTACCAATATAAAACAGAAGAAAATATTATTGTGAGATTAAAAAAAATAAAAAAATGGACACAGCGATTAGATACATGAAGGTTTAAGTAAGTATATCTACACTGGAGACTTGGAGCACCATGATTCCTCCAAAGTATGCCAGGAATATACTGATGAAATAATATATACACTGGATTCTTTAGCTGATGAAAATACAATTATATATACGAATAATGAAGAGAAAGAGTGGCAACCATACACCAAAACATTGTCAATATAATTATGTATGTAAAGTAAAAGGTATTAACAAGATCAGAATATCAAGATCAGAATACAAGATTATAATTTTATCAGTATAGAGAATAGTATTTGTGCAGACCGTGGTAAAAGTATAAAGGATACAATAATGGGTACAGGAGTTTCGAAGACTCTTACTTACTGCATGGGTTCTGTGAAATCCTTCTGCCTCGGTATAGAATGCAAAAGGAGACGAACTGTGCAAAAAGACTGGTTTAAATCTGATACACGGGCCCACACCTGCGGCATCGACTACACGCACACACACACACACACACACACACACACACACACACACACACACACACACACACACACACACACACACACACACACACACACACACACACACACACACACACACACACACACACACACACACACATACAAACATGCATGCACACACAAGTATAATCACTATCATGCACACGCACACATGCCTACACACCCTTTCATACTTTTAAAACCACACACACATACACACACACACACACACACACACACACACACACACATACACAGACACACACGTACACACACACATATGGTAATTAGGGTGAGACAAGAAGGTGGGGGTATTGGTACCTGTGTGTGCTAATTAGACAAGCATGACTACCTTGTGGCCTTGTTGTTGTGGGCTTGTTTAGACTATACACAGGGTACGAAATTTACCAGGCACAAGGAGGGAAGGGAAGGGAAGGGAAGGGGAGGGAAGGATACACGAGTGGAAAAAGGAATAATAGAGTTCGAATTGTATTTATAGAGAGTGTTAGTATAAAGGTAGAAATATATATATAGAGAGTGTTAGTATAAAGGAAGAAATATATTTATAGAGAGAGTTAGTATGAAGGTAGAAATATATATAGAGAAAGATAATATAAAGTTAGAAATATATAGAGAGTTAATGTAAAGGAAGAAATATATATATAGAAGAGAGTTAATATGAAGTTAGAAATATATATAGAGTTAATATAAAGGAAAAAATATATATAGAGAAAGATAATATAAAGTTAGAAATATATTTAGAAAGATAATATAAATGAAGAAATATACACAGCAAGAAAAATGAAAACATATAGAAAGCATAATAGGCGAATGATTTTTAGAAGGAAAGACAGTGAGTGGAAAAGGAGTATATAAATAAAAAAAAATTAGAAGAAACATAGAAAAACATAGAAAGAAAAAAGAAAACACAAGGAAAACATAATAAACATAATAGATTTCAGTGAGAGTTAAGGACAATATAATTTTTTTTAATATAGAGAAAAAATAATGGAAGAAAATTTTATGTACATAGAAAGAAGGACGAGAGTAAATTAGGTTAAGTTTAAAGAAAACAAACTATACGAATGAAATTGAGAGAGGGAAGGACAGTGAGTGAAAAAAGGAATATGGATTTAAGTTTACCTTCATTTCTTACAAATATATAACAAACAAAAAAACGCCTGGATAAACAGACATACAAACAAAGAAATTAACAAACAAGCAAACAAACAGAACCCGAATCATAATTAACTTTTTGGTGGATGTAACTAAATATTTTGAGTAAATTTCGGGGTCAATAAACAACACACGCAATCCAAAATTTACATCTAGGTCATTTTGAAGTTTCGAATCATTTAACATACTAGTGAACCAATTACAACACTGTCTTATCCTGCTTCATATTTGCTTGAGCTCACTTAATTAATTCTCGATCAGGCTATTCGAAGCAAAGCCTGGATACATAGATATAGTATTTTGGATCGCGAGTGTACCAACATAATATTATTTAAGTGAGGAGACACACACACACACAGGTGACGCTGAGAGGGTAAACATCAACCCCTCCTCCACCTCCCTTGTTCAAACACACAATGTAAAAACAGGAACATAAACATTTAAATGACCACCACCACCACCACCACCACCACCACCGCTCTCCAACACAACAATCGATCGAAACACACCCATCAACCATCAACCATCAACCATCAATCTCAACCATCAACCTCAACCTCAACCTCAGTGTACTCTACCTTTGTTTTTATTGGAAAAATATATACCAGTTGTCTCATTCCATTTGGGGGCCTTTATAATGCAATGCAAAATAATGTCATGACAATTTAACAACCAGGAAATGAACACAATAATATTCATAAACCCTGCATGGAATCTACTAATTAATATCATGACAATTAGGGACTGTCGGGTAGAAAGGACGACCAGATGTGCGAGTGGGAGTGCGAACCATACAGTGTGAGGAAGAAGAATGTGGGCGTATAGTTACAAGGCCCCATGCAGAGTGGGCGTGGGCGTATAGCATCGACGGTTAGTGGGCGTGTGTGTGTTTGTGTATGTGCGTGTTGAGAGAGAGAGAGAAGAGAGTTTGTATGTGTAAGTGTGTGTGTGTGTGTGTGAGAGAGAGAGAGGGAGAAGAGAGTGTGAGTGTGAGTGTGAGTGTGAGTGTGTGTGTGTGTGTGTGTGTGTGTGTGTGTGTGTGTGTGTGTGTGTGGTGTGTGAGTGTGTGTGTGTGTGTGTGCGCGTGTGTGTGTGTGTGCGTGTGTGTGTGTGTGTGTGTGTGTGTGTGTGTGTGTGTGTGTGTGTGTGTGCGTGCGTGAATACAAGAGTGAGTGAGTGAGTATGTGTATGTGTGCATGTGTGCGTATATACAAGAAGTGCCGCCTGTTCACCTTGCATGTCCCGTGGTCCGTGGCTTGAGCCGAGCTGCTGCAACCCAACAGAAAACCGGTCGACAGTCGCACCCGGAGCTTCACACATCAATACCAGTCTTTATTGACCCACGTTATAACACCCGTGCCAATCTCCACCACCATTATACACATTATATATATACCGCACCTTTGGGACGCCAGGGATGCCTCTACCCAACACGGGGGTGACATGGTAGGGTTCTTACACCCCTCTCACTCTGAGTTATACATAGGGTACGTGAAGGGGTCATACAGCAACGCACTTGGGTTTAAGAGTGACCCAAGTGTGTTTTGTTTGATACGTTCTAGGTTGTGTTACCCTCCCCTCGGCCTCACTACCTACACCCCGTCATTGTATTCAAATTCGCGTCTCGGTAATGGCAATTAAACCCGAAATTTGCATCTTGTATCAAATCAGATCCCAGTGATAAAGCCGTCCAGAGGCACCAAATAGCGGGAGTTTATCGAGAATATAGGGAGGGTGCTTACTTTTTTAACCCATCCATTTTTATAATTTCTGGGTTTTTTTCTCTCTTTCGCTGTGTGTGTGTGTGTGTGTGTGTGTGTGTGTGTGTGTGTGTGTGTGTGTGTGTGTGTGTGTGTGTGTGTGTGTGTGTGTGTGTGAGGGAGAGGCTGGCCGCGGTGCTAAGATACTGTACGTGTGTGTAATCTCCAGAAAATTACGGGGCACTATTTCGGCTCCCTCAGATGCCCACTTACGCGAGTTCGCTTGACCTTCGAAATACAGATACATTTTTTTTTTCTATTCCAAGACATTTGATTTTTGTTTCAGTTTTTATATATTTTCTTTATTTTAGATGTGCAATGACAACCGATACCATTGACTTGTGATACGTAAGAGACTATTTATTTTACCGGGAGATGATGATGATGATTTATGTTGATCAATGAGGATGATATATGTTGTTGTTGTTGTTGATGTTTTTGATGTTTTTGTTGTTGTTGTTGTTGTTGTTGATGTTTTTGTTGTTTATGTTGTTGTTGATGATGATGATTTGCACATATCTATCACCAAAATATTTCCTCTGTCTTTACGTCAACATTCACTCTTCCTCTCCTTACCCCTTGCTTTCTTTTGTTTTTACTCTCTCATCCACTCTCCTTACTTACAAGATCTTATTTCCGATAGTGTCCCCAAGCCAAATTCTATGATCAGTGTCCCAAGGAGTAACCAACCTATAACCAGTGTCCCATAGAAGTGTCCTCAATTTATCTAGTGTCCGGTAACCAGTAGCCTAAAAATGTGTCCTCTTACCAGTCTCCTAAAACAGTATAGATTTCACTAGTTAGTATCTTTTACCAGTGTCATTTAGAAGTGGCTTTAAGAAGTGTCCTATATCAAGTTTGTCCCAAGAAGTGTCCTATATCCAGTCAGTGTGCCCCAAGAAGTGTCCTATATCCAGTGTACCCCAAGAAGTGTCCTATATCCAGTCAATGTGCTCCAAGAAGTGTCCTATATCCAGTGTGCCCCAAGAAGTGTCCTATATCCAGTCAGTGTGCCCCAAGAAGTGTCCTATATCCAGTGTACCCCAAGAAGTGTCCTATATCCAGTCAATGTGCTCCAAGAAGTGTCCTATATCCAGTGTACCCCAAGAAGTGTCCTATATCCAGTCAGTGTGCCCCAAGAAGTGTCCTATATCCAGTCAGCGTGCCCCAGCCATTTCCTGTAGCCCGTGTCCCAAAGCACCTTCACTTCCTAACACAGTGTCCCCATCAAGACAACAACAACACGAGGCAGGCAAGGCAAGTCACACTAACGACTACCATCCATGTGCCTTACTGGTCTGCTTGTTAAAAGGGGCAAGTGCAGTGTTGGTTAATCTGGAGCACCTTGAGTCCTCCAAAGTATGCCAGGAAACAGGACCATAAGAGCAAACATAATGACGTTCTGTTGCTGGAAATTGTTTGGAGGAATAAGTTGTTCCAGATTTACCAAACATTGCACATCCCCCTTAAGGACCCTGTGATCGTGTGTGAAAATTGGAGGCTTCTGATTCCACCTGACCATGCCACAAAACAAGCTCCTTCCATATAGGTGTGTGTGTGTGTTTCGTGGTAATATTTGAAGGACTCGTTTACCTCCAATTTTCTGACTACATCACTGGGGGGGGGGGGGACGTCCCTTAACCCATAAACACAGGTTGACGTCATGTTACCTTGTTTATCTTGGTGGCTAACGATGGACAATTTTCCAGGGCACAAACAAAGCCATCGACATCCTGGAGACAACTCATTTATACTCACCTTACGGCAACAAGATCATCCCCAAAATTAACCCTGAACATTCTTCTTCTGTTTATATACAAGTTTCCTTTATAATATATTTGAATTAGTAACTCTTATTTTCATATACCGGTACAATTGTATGTACATACTTCTCGTATCATAAAATAAACGGCATCTGATTTTTTGGGTCCATGTTTCTTCCCTGACCATCCCCACCCGAGGCAAACGTCACCAATATGGGCAAAAACAAAACACCAGAAGTTACAATCGGAGTTAACTGTTCCGGAGGAGGTGGCCATTCGGTGGTTTGGCAAGATGATGTAATATTTTGAGAATAGAATACCGTATGTCTTTTGTACCTCGATTTATTTCCAGTCGTACAAGTTTTGAGAGCTTCTAGAATGCAAAAAAAAAAAAAAAAAAAAAAAAAAAAATAACGTAAATAAATCCCGTCCATTCTCACCTAAGGGAAGTGAAGATCCTTTTTACAATTTCAAAGTGTCATCATATTTGTGTTTTTTCTGTATGCATTATAGGATCCTCAAAACGAGTAGGTCATATTCCAAAAGACACGTCCTTCTCGGTTGACGTGTCGACAGCTTACCATTTGGAGCGTCGGGTTGTGTCTATCATTTGTGCCTAAACCCTCAAGACAGTTTGCTCTTAAAAAAAAAAAAAAACTAAAAAAAAAAAAAAACTTAATACCATCGAACCTAAACAAAAATTCAATGGTACTTATTCTTCCCTGTCTTTTCATTTCACATTTATACCCATCCATTTCTCGCTCACATCTTCTCATCTCTCTTCCTTACCATTCCTAATCTCACACTATACTTCCACAATTGTCATACCCAATCATACAGTATACAGGGGAGAGTGAAAGGGGGAAGAGGACATCAACATGTTTGCTATTCGGTGCTTCGATTATTTTAGTTACTTAGGTCAACTCGCTTTACTTTAACAGGTCAATTAATAGTTTTATCTGTCTGTAACACTAACTATAATTCACACTTTCCTCTATTTCCCTTCATCCTGTACCCTTCCTTCCTTCGACCTTCCTCCTACTCACTCAACTTTACTCCCCCTCCCCACCATTTCACCCTCCATCTCTCCCTTCACCCTCCATCTCTTCCTTAACCCTCCATCTCTTCCTTCATCCTCCATCTCTTCCTTCACCCTCCATCTCTCCCTCTCTTTCCTCCTCCAGTCACTCCCATCCCCAAAACTGAGGACACCACTGCAGTCACCCACAGTAATTGGAAGAGCCAGAGTGGACGGAAGGAAGTCAACCCACCCACCCAGGCAGGCAGGGACAAATGGAGAGGCAAGAAAAGGAGTGAGAGGAATGAGAGTGAGTTGGGGTGGAGCTTGGAGTGAGCAACTGAAAAAAATATATAACTTTGGTGGAAACTAGTTGAGAGATAGATACTATTATAAAATGATTGTGTTGTTTGCAGTTGTGAAGAGACAGATGCATAGATGGATGAATTAAACAGATAGATCGACAGAGAAGGAGAGATAAAAACGTCCAAGGAAAACAATCTGTGTGATAGTTGCACGTGAGAACTAAAAAGAGGGAAGGGGTTATTCACAGACACAGACAAACAGGCTACACATACCACGGAGCCCCAGCAAAGGAGGTGTGACCTTTAATTAACACTCTTGGATACAGATGCCCAAGAAGGGGTCGGAGAGGAAAGATTCACAGATGATCTCAAAGATGTCTCACCCCACCTTACACTCTCTCCTTGGTGTCTCTCTTCCCACCTTACCTACTCTCCTTGGTGTCTCTCTTCCCACTTTACCTACTCTCCTTGGTGTCTCTCTTCCCACCTTACACTCTCCTTGGTGTCTCTCTTCCCACCTTACACTCTCCTTGTTGTCTCTCCCCACTTTACATACTCTCCTTGGTGTCTCTCCCCACTTTACATACTCTCTTTGATCCTTCAGTCGATATTTTACTACAAGGGAAAGAGATTAGAGAGAGTGACCAACAGACAGACAGACAAACAGACAGGCAGACGGAAAAGATGAAACAAACTGACAACTTACATACATACATGCTACACCACCAAGAAACCTCGTGCATGCAGTGAGTTGCCAAAAGTGTCGAACACAACACCAACTTACATCACAAGGGGAACTCAATAATACACTACGGCTCCGTCATAACCAACTCGCCATACCTACAGGCTATACATAAAAAAAAAAAAAAAAAAAAAAATCATAAAAAAAAAAAAGATAGCCAGACAGACAGACACAACCACAGAAAATATCAGATTCCACCTTGGTAATCTTGTTTGTACCTCCTCTTCCTCAGGCTACCCAAGTTTCATGTCCCGTGGAATAGATGAGGGAAAAAATGCACACGGAAAATTACTTACTGTATCTATCTACCTACTACTTCCTCCTCCGGCTTCCTGGTTCGTCCCCATACCCACTTCACAAAAAAAAAAAAAAAAAAAAAAAAATACACACACACAGACACAGACACTCACACTCACACACATTTTCTCTTTTACACACACACACATACACTTACACACATACACTTACAGACACACATACACACACACACACACACACACAGACACTCATACTCATACACTCACACACACGCACATTCATACACTCACACACGTACACAAACTACACATATTATCTCTTTTGCTCCTCTCTCTCTCTCTCTCTCTCTCTCTCTCTCTCTCACACACACACACACACACCGAGAATATCAGATGCCACCTTTCCAACCCACCTCTTCCTCCGGCTAAACCCACTCGGCCCAAAGAGAGAGAAAAAGTCCACAGTGTCAGAGAGCGTGGAAGGAAACCAAATGAGCGTGGAGCATATATCATGGAGACGGCAGGGAGGGAGGAGCATTAGCCTACACACACACACACACACACACACACACACACACAAGGACATACACAGACACACACACTCACACGGATTTTCTCTTTCACACACACTTCTCTCGCCCCCTCTCTCTCTCTCTCTCACTCTCTCTCTCTCTCTCTCTCTCTCTCTCTCTCTCTCTCTCTCTCTCTCTCTCTCTCTCTCTCTCTCTCTCTCTCACACACACACAAAGAGAAATGATATAATGGAAGAAAGGAAGAATAGCAACACAAAGATAAGAAAAACACTGTGGGAACGAAAGGAAAAAGAAAAGACGAATGAAAAAAAAAAAGACGAATGAAAAAGAAAAGACGAATGAAAAAGAAAAGACGAATGAAAAAGAAAAGACGAATGAAAAAAGAAAAGACGAATGAAAAAAAAAGACGAATGAAAAAGAAAAGACGAATGAAAGAAAGAGAATAAAGAAGCATGACATAATATGAGAGCAAGAAATGTGAAAATAGAAATAACAAAAAGGAGGAAAGAAAATTTAATATAAAAACATACAGCTTAAAGAGCCTGCTAAGTCCTAAATAAAGTCCTAAATAAAGCCTTTTTTTAACACAGAATACAAAAAAAAAAAAAAATGGCTTCAGAGATAATGAATGCTAAGATAGTAATTTTTTTTTTTTTTTTTTTTTTTTGTACATTGGAGTGCCTTGCTTGATTCCTCCAAAGTAGGCCAGGAAACAAGACCAGATGAACAAACATAATAATAATGATGTTTTGTTGCTTGGAATAGTTTGGGAGGATTTAGTTGCTCCAGATTTACCAACACAAAACTTCCCTCCTTAATGAACTAAAGCATGAATGTTCTCTTCCTCCCTCTGCTTTCTCCAACCAACACACGATTGTAGATAAAAAAAGACACGATATAAATAAAAGAAAATCGTGTCCATCTGAAGGAAATTGTGTCTAAAAAAATCTACCGTAGCAGAAAAAACATAATTACCGTACCTTTAAGTATATATATAGCCATAATTGCTAATATTATGCATTTTTTCACATCTTCTTAATTAACAAGACATTATTCTGTTTGTTAAATTTATTCAACATATAATACAGTATGAGCATCTTACATGTGGTAAAATAATGATCCAACTGTACACTAATTAAGAGGAAGATACAGTGTTGGTAAATCTGGAGCAAATTACTCCTCCAAACTATTCCAAGCAACAGAACACCAATATTTTTGTTCCTTTGGTTCTTCTGTTTCCTGGCATACTTTGGAGGAATCAAGGCACTCCAATGTATGTACCACAAAAATATACTCTCTCCCTTTTAACTTCACAGGCTGTTTCACCTTCATTACCAAGACCCCTTAAATTAAATAAGGTTGTAGGTGTGTGGTTCTATTACCCCGCCTCAGTTCATTCTAATTACACTCACTACATACACGCAGCAAGAGACCTTCATCCCTCTACCATATATACAATCCCTTGGCACCTCATAAACATGCTCTGTCTACCCTTTCCTCCTGCCTTTCTACCCCATTCTCCCTTTGTACGTACGTCTACCACTCAACCCCTTCGCTGTCGTCTCCTTATCCCTCCCTCTCTACCTCCTCGCTGTCTGCAACTCCGTCTTCAACTCCTACCTTCGTTCTCTCTCTTTTCTCTCTTCTCTCTATCTCTCTCTCTCTCTCTCTCTCTCTCTCTCTCTCTCTCTATCTATCTATCTATCTATCTATCTCTCTCTGCCATATGTCCCCCTTCTCCCTTTTCCATCCCTAGCTCTTCAATCCCTGCAGCTACTTTCTCTCTTGCATCTATTTGTACCTTGCATATCTCCTAACAGTATGTATTTACTTTTCTTTCCATCTTCCAAGTTTATTTTATCGTCTCCGTCCTCGCCTTTCAGTATATCACTTTCTAGTCACCCAAGAAAATCCTGACAATACCCATCATCTTAAATTCTTCACGACCACATTTATTTTCATACCTCCTTTAAGAATTCCTTCATTTCCAAGTTCCATCTTCAGAATCCTTTCCCTTCCAAGCCTCTTATGACGTCTCCCTCGCCACTGACTTTATTTTCTATCGGTTTCCCTCTTCAACATCTTTCAGTTTCCTCTTTCAACTCGATTTCATTTTTCGTTTCCCAATTTCTACCAATAGCCTGCTCTCTCCCAAACAACCCCTTCCAAGTCCCCTTTCACCCAAACAATGCCAATTTGGTGCGTGAAGGGTAAGTAGTTGGGTGGAGGGTAGGTAGTTGGGTGGAGGGTAGGTGGGTGGAGGGTAGGTAAGTAGGTAGGTAGGTAGGTAGAGGGTAGGTATAGGTAAGTGAGTGTAGGGCAGGTGGCCGATTTAATTAGCTATACATTATGAGTGGATAAATTAAGATAGTTAGTAAGTCGGTGGTTTTATGTGAGCAATGGCTGAACTGAAAGGTGGGTGGGTGGGTGAAGAAAGGAGTGAGTACGTGGGTGTATGATGGGTAGGAGAATAGGTGGGTTGAAGCTGTGAAAAATAAGTAGCAAGGACGATGAATAAATGGGTTAAGTACTGGAGATAGTTGAAAGGAAGAGGGTGAATGAACAGAAGTACAGTAAAATAGTAAACGTGGGTAGGTGGGTGAGTAAATTTGAGAATGAAAGAATGAAAAATAAAAATTAAGAAGAATATTATAAAAGAGAAAGAGAAGGAAAAGATTACTTGAGAGTAGTACAGTAGATGTTGTTGTTGGTTGTTTGAGTATAAGAGTTACGTATAGGAAACCTTGTAGACAGATGGTGGAGTGATGTGTGAGTGATGATCGGAGAGAGATGAGTGGGTGGATGAAAAGACTGTCGTTGATTGGTGGATTATGGATGTGAGTAGGAAGGTGGAGAGGAAGGGAGGGGAGGAGAGAGGAAGGGGGGGAGGGGAGGGGAGGGGAGGGGAGGGGAGGTAGAGAGTAAGGGAGGGGAATGGAAAGAAAGGAATATGAAATGAAAGGAATGGCGAGGAAAAAGATTATTATTACATGAATGGAGAGGAAAGGAAAGGAAAGAACATTGCAGAGCAGTACAAAAATAAGGAGAAAAAATGATTACCTGCAATTGCGTTTGCATACATTCAGTGTTGTGTGTGTGTGTGTGTGTGTGTGTGTGTGTGTGTGTGTTGTGGGGAGGGGTAGATGGACCAAAAGGTATGCTGAAGAAGAGAATGACAGACACTAATTTGATGTTTATATAATGAACCCTATCACCAACACCAACACATGCAGGATGAGTGATGTGTTATGGACGAGCGCGCGCGTGCGTATGTGTGTGTGTGCGTATTTATGATACCGTATTTGTTCCACTGCGTGTGTGTATAAACGAAAGTGTTTATGTATATTTATGCATAGGGGTCTACTTGTGGAAGTCTATGTGTGGAAGTGCCAGCTAATGTGTGTGTGTGCTCGTGGTGTATGTATCCATATGTGTGTTTGTGTATATGTGTGTGTGAGTGTGTGTGTATGTATGTGTGTGTGTGTGTTTCTATTTACATGTGTGTGGCTGGGTGTGCAAATGTTTGTCAAGTTGATGGCGTACAACTCCCACCAACCCACACCAAAACTCCCCACTCCTCCTGTACCCCGTCTGCCTGGCCACAACACAATTACCTCTTCCCTCACACTGGCTACCGACCCCTTCCACCCACCTCGTTAGACATCTCGCCCACTTCGGTATTCATCTCACCTTGTAAATTCGTCCGGGCAACGGGGTGTGTGTATACCAGCCTCTGCCCCGCGTAAACCTCTGGCCAGTTGTTCATTTTTCTCCCCGTATACCCACCCCATTAGCCAAGGTATGCAGGTACGTTTCTCCATGTCTTGCCAAGAGCTACTGTAGCCTGTAAACATGACCGGGGTAGCATCATAACACCTTGAAAAAACGGACTTCGCTATAACACATTTCCCTACTATAGTCTGTTCAAAACTTGTGTTCCACTAGCCTCTATCTACCTAGCTATTTCTATCTGTCTATCTATCCCTATTTCTATCTGTCTATATATCTATCTATTTCTATCTACCTATCTAACTATCTATATCTATCTATTTCTATCCTTCTATCTATCTTATCTATCTAAGCATAAGAGGCCAAAAGGAACACAAGTTTTGAACAGAGTATAACAACCAACTTCCCTTGATCATATTTTCCCATAAACCCACTTCACTGAGACGTCCTGCCCACTAAACCCACATACTTAAAAGATATATCTCCCTGTAAACCCATTTCGCTACTATAAAGCATCTCTCTGTCGACCCATTTTGCTAAGACGTTTCAGCCTGATAAATAAACAACAAACCCGCTTCGTCTAGACATCTCACTCTTTATAATCCAACCCCTGGAAATCATGTGTCTTTCCCTGTACACTCGTCGCACTGAACATCTGGCCTTGTAAAATCCCATCCCTACCTGCCTGAGACACATCGAGACGGACACTCATCCTGCCACACATTTCACCCCATTGTAACCCACTCGGATAAAAAAACAAAAAAACAATAACAACTTATGGTACCCTGACAGTTGGCCCGGTAGACAGCACCTCGCCCTGTGAATCCATCCATGCACCACAACACCGGGTATAGTATATAGGTAAACACAGTACAAACCCTATAGTCAACTCGCCCCGAAAACCACATACAACAACAACAACATCCCACGACCGACCCACACACACACACACCCGCCCCGTTGGACATTTAGCCCCATTGATATCTGCATTGAATCCAAAGACTTATGTATGCATATGAAACAATTTGCCAGCCATAAAAGTGCGGGGTCTGGCATGCCCGTCCATTTATAGAAGTCCATGTTAGGCCAGGTGTAATGATCTGGCTCGGGTGTATCTGATTTGGCGAGGCCCTTGTGTCTGTATCGACTGGGATGGGGTGTGAGGGAAGCGCTTTAGGAGAATGGCCGCTCCTGACTATGTTTGGCCACGGGGTGTTTTGTCTCTATTCACCCTGCTTTTCAGTGCTGATATTAAGGAGGTTGTAGGGCCTGTTTTTCTCTTGTGCGTGTGCGTGTGTGTGTGTGTTTGTGTGTGTGTGTGTGTAGGGATAGAGGAGAGGAGAGGGGAGGGGAGGATGGAGGAGGGAGGGAGATGGTCTGGAGGAAGAGTGGTGAAATGGAAGGAGAAAAATGTTGGGGAGGGGAAGGAAGGAAAGAAGGTTAGGTTGAGAGTATGAGAGAGAGAGTCTGTTTTTTTTTTTGTTTTTTTTTTGTGTGTATGTGTGTGAGTGGGAGAGGAGGAGAAGACAGTGAGACAGATGGAGGTGATGGGAAGGAGGAGGGAGATGATGAGTTGAGGAGGTAAATGGAGAGACAGACGATAGATGAAGCCTTTAGTGAAGCAGGAAAGGTTGGTAGGTGGGAATCAGTGGGAGGGAGAGAAGGAGGAGGAGGAGGAGGAGGAGGAGGAGGAGGAGGAGGAGGAGGAGGAGGAGGAGGAGGAGGAGGAGGAGGAGGAGGAGGAGGAGGAGGAGGAGGAGGAGGAGGAGGAGGAGGAGGAGGAGGAGGAGGAGAGGGGATAGGTGTGATGAATATTTAGAAAAGAGAGGAAGGAAGAACTAGAGAGGAAATAGATATAGGGGTAGACGAAGGGGAGAGGAAATTAAGAACAGAGAAAAGATGTCTATAAAGTAGAGGAAAGTGTCCATTGATTGAGAGAAAGGGGAGATAGCTATAAATTTTGAGAGAAAAGGGAGATAGCTATAAATACAAAGGAGAGACAGTAGAAATGGAGGAGAAATGTAACATAAGGTATAAAAATAGGTATAAATAGGCATAAATCGGTATAAATATAGGTTTAAATATAAAAACAAAGGAGAGACAGTAGAAATGGAAGGGGAATGTGACACAAGGGTAAGAGAAATTGTGATAAAGAACTATGGTGAGATGAGATGAGATGAATCCATGAAAATAGAGAGAAAAGACGAAACGTTCTTTCTGTCTCACCCTAAACAAGACTACCGTATGTAAACGTTTGATATTATAAACGTTTGATGTTAAAAATGTTTTATATTATAAACGTTTAAAATGATAAACGTTTGATATTATAAACGTTTAAATTGATAAACGTTTGATATTATAAACGTTTAAATTGATAAACGTTTGATGTTATAAACGTTTGAAATGTATACCCGACCTTGAGTTAGCCCGAATCATCATCCCATACAAATTCATTCCTAACCTTACCTGTCCTTCCCTCCCTCCCCTTCATTCTATTTTATCTCCCATCCTTCCCCCGTCCCTCCCCTCCCCCACAACCCTCTTCTCCCACCATCTCCCACGTATCCTCCCCTGTCCCTCCCCTGCCCCACAACCCTCTTTTCCCACCATCTCCCACGTATCCTCCCCTGTCTCCAACTCCTCCATATACGCTCTCTCCCACACCAACAATTCTCACCCATACCAGCCCCTCCCACCAACAACCCTCTTCTTCCTCGAACCGTACTCTTTAAAATTCTTCCCTCGCTTCCCTACCCTCGACCTCCTTTCATCACACATCTTCCACAACACCTTCTATGACCCCTTGCTGAAGATGCCTCCTTATCTCCTTCACTTCACCAGACCGACCCTTTTACTCCTCCTACTCCTCCTCCTCCAGTCCCTCTCTCTCTCACTCACTCATTCACTCTGTTGTTTCTTTTGCGTCTTCTCACACTGGGAACTGTGCTCTCTCTCTCTCTCTCTCTCTCTCTCTCTCTCTCTCTCTCTCTCTCTCTCTCTCTCTCTCTCTCTCTCTCTCTCTCTCTCTCTCTCTCTCTCTCTCTCTCTCTCTCTCTCTCTCTCTCTCTCGTGTGTGTGTGTGTAGTGGAGGTGAAGGTGTGGATAGGTGAACCTGGTGGGAGTAGGGGAAGGACAGAAAGTGGGTGGGGGAAGCCGGGTATGGATGCAAATGGGTGTGGGAGAGAACGTATGGATAAGTAGGAGAGAGGAGAGGACACGTGGGAGATGGGGGAGAAGAGGTGTGGGGGAGAAGAGATATAAGGATAAGAGAAAGGAAGAGGAGAGGGAGTGAATGGGAGCAGGTGAACAGGGGCAAAGTGCAATGAAAGCGTGCAGTGAAAGAGATGAGAAAGAAGGGGGCCGGCAGATGTGAGATAATTCAGAAGAGGGTAAATTAATACAAAGAACATACACGGAGAAACAACATCGTGGTGAGAAAAGCAGACTGGGGTTGTATGATATAAGAGGGCAAGGTGTATAGGTCAGATAAGTAGACTGGGTTTATGTTAAGAAGTTGGTGGGAAGGTGAGTATGGGAGGAGGATCAGGGCAGCGTGAGGCGTGCATGAGATAAGGGAGTGGGGATGAGTGGTGAGGTGTGAGGAAGGGGCAGGTATGAGGAAGGTAGGAAAGCGTGAGGTGTGATATATGGGAGTGTGGATGAGTGGTGAGGTGAGTCATGAGGTGTGAGGAAGGGGTAAAGTTTAAGAACAGCTGATAAAGAGGAAGAGTGCAAAATGAAAGGTACAAAAAAAAAAGTACTGGTGTGAAAGAGGATGAATGTGATATGAAGGGGAATTTTTAACTGGAAAAAACTAAGAGACGACCAAGTGAAATAAGCCCATAAGAAATACCAAGTCGTACAACCTATAATATATATATATATATATATATATATATATATATATATATATATATATATATATATATATATATATATTGAGGTGACGACATTATTAAGTTAAAAGTACAGCAACGTAGCGTCAAATTCTCCCCCCCCCCAAAAAAAAAAAAACGAAAATAAAAACTACTCGACCTCAATCAAGCAAATGGAGAGCACAAATAAACATTCACCGAAACTAAAAGACCCAGCAAAAAAAGAAAAAAAAAAAAATACTGGTAAATATAAAAAAAATAAAATAAAATGACACCTCCACATTGGAACCGCATGATCACAAAATATGCGTTTTTACGTGTGCAAATTACGGAATCCACTCTCGACCCGATGCGAGGTGGAGGTGCATTATTAGTGTTTAAAACTGTTCTCAGGGTCGACTACCACAACAGGAGAGGTTCATTGAGATTCCGGTAGTGTTTGGAAGATGTTGGTGGGGGAAGGTGTTGGTGGGGGAAGGTGTTGGTGGGGGAAGGTGTTGGTGGGGGAAGGCATTTTTGATCTTCATGTATTTCCTCCTCTTCTCTTCCTTCCTTCATGTTTTTATTCCGAATACCGACAGGGGAGGCACAAGTTTTGAACCGAGATTAATTAATTCAAGTCCTCATCACACACGTTCATAAAGAAATAGATCTATAATGGTGAAACATATATATAAATAAATAATACAACAACCCATGTCAAAATTAATTTAATGTTGTGTTCTTTTTCCTGTCACTAAACTAAACAACAGATGAGAAGTAATAACCAAATAATTAACTACAACTGAACCCTATAATCTGGTTATGAGTATATGGTGATGAGGAAGGTAAGCACACCATCACTTTACTCTTTGAACTGTAATATCTGAATGGTGGTCAAGGTGGTGGCCGAGTATATAGCCTTCAAATTCCAGTACAAATTCAAATTCAAATTCAAATTCCAGTACAGACACAAACAAAGAGGAGAACCATGAGATAGACAGGGTCAAAATGGAGAGAACGAGGGGGAAAATAATAATAATTCTCTGAGACAGTCCCATGCACCACACACACACACACACTCCTCTCACTCACTCACTGCCCTTGTACCTCTGTGATGGATGTCTTCCTAAAGTGTCGCAGAGTGGCCTGACACGGGGTAAGGTCTCAAGGTCTTAATGTTTGGCGGCGGTGTGGTTAAGTCGGTTTGTTACCTGCGGGCGCGAGGACATGTGTGTGTGTGTGTGTGTGTGTGTGTGTGTGTGTGTGTGTGTGTGTGTGTGTGTGTGTGTGTGTGTGTGTGTACAATGGCGTGTGCATGTGTGTTGTTATCACTCATCCCACACACACACACACACACACACACACACACACACACACACACACACACACACACACACACACACACACACACACACACACACACACACACACACACACACACACACTCAGCGTAGCAACAATTTATGCAAGTAATTTCTGATTTCTGCAGAGAATGATGACTCTCGTGTACATAATTTCCTACACTGTTAGCGGCATCAGTTTGTAAACACTCGTAACTTCTCCTTTACTCTGATCATCTGAGAATTTGTATGGCTTTTTTTACCTATTTTTATTACCTATTATCATTTATTTCTTCCATACGGTCCACTGTTGTTGTTGTTGTTGTTTTTCTCCATAGCTCAAATTCTTTCCTCAAGCACTTTTCTTTATGCCACAAACATTCCCTATGAGTATAATACAATATTTCATCATAAATTTCAGAGAGTCTTGAAATCTCGTCAGTGAAATGGAAGTATACTGGATGCAACTTTAGTCTCTCACCAAGCAGGGGCCCGACATCCCTTCACATACATACACACATACATACATATATATAAAACACGCTCACAGGATCATGGTCAAGAAGGGTCCCTACTCCCCCCTGGCGAATGTAAACACACTGGTACTCCTTGTCCTTCAGGTACTGTTTGCTTTACTATGTCCAGTCGAGATCCCTGTCAAATTTTTACGAGGCTGGAGTACTTGATCCTTCCTTGCTGCCGTCCCCCTCCTTCTGTCCTGTCCCCCCCCCCCTTGTCTACCCTTTGTATCCCCCCTTTCCTCCTAACCTCCTGTCCTATCCTCACGTACCCATCTTCCTACCCATTCTCCTCCTCCTATCATTCTATTCCTATCTTTTTTTCCCAATCATTTTACTCTCTTCCTCACCCCCACCTCTGATCCATTTAATACTTTCACTTATCTCCCTTTCTCCTTTCTCCTTTCCTCATTTTCTCTCCCCTTCTCCCTTCCATGTACCCCTCTTCTCTCCTTTCCCTATTTCCCATCAATCCCTTCCCCTCCTATCCTCCTCCTGTCCTGTCCATTTCTCTCCCCACTTTCCTCCCACCACTGTCTACTCCTCCCCCTCGTCCACCACCACCACCACTCATCTTCCTTGCCTCCTTTCCTTCCTCCTCGTGTCCTATCCTTACCCTCTCCATCACTCTTCCTTCACCTCCGTCACCCTCCATCTGACGTCCCGCCCCTCATCCTTCTTCTTCTTCCTCCCTTCTCCTCCTTTTTTCTATTCTCCTTACTCTCACATTCCTTCCACTTTCCATAATCATTTACTTCTTCCATACACTGTTTACCCTTTACTTTTCTCTAGCTCCATACCTTCAATTCTCTCTCTCCTCAAGCATTCATCTTTTAAACCCCAAAACAACATCCCCTACGAGTTGTATACACTGAGGTGGTCTGTTTCGTGGCTGAGTCTGGAGGGATTACTGGTCCTACAATTGGTCACCAACAACACAGACAGACTCTCTCCCCTTAAACGCATGAAATTAGACCCACATAACGCAACGCACCGTGACACTAATTAAACATTCTATGGAGTAGTTACGTAGAATACCAGCCGACCGACCGACCAGGTGAGAATGTAATCGTAAATCCTGGATGGTGTTTATTATACAGTCGGGGGCAGAAGTCACGTCCCACCAGCATAAAATACAGATAAAATTATACACAAATTAAAAAACAAAACAAATATGTAGTCAACCCAAATGGCCATCAAAGTGAATCGGAAAATATAGCAATGCGAACTGTTAAAAGTTTATGTGAATATATTGAACGAATTAAAGAGTACCGTACTGTATTATGGCTATACTTCTAAGACCCTGCATATGTATATAATTAACATGTGGACATAGCGACGAGTGACCGAGGAAAAAACACCGAAGCAGAAGAAAAATATCATACGCAGTCACAAATATTTTTAGGCCCCCGACTGTGCACGTAGCTTAAAGTTTAATTATGGAGGTTAATTCACGGAGGGCCATAATAGGAAAGGGAAGAGGAGCGGCCCACGACGTTCACTACATCAGGGGTATTACAAGGCATGGTGTAAATTGTATATGTTACGGTGGAGAGGCTGTGCAGGGAAGTTACAACGACGAGTATAGGAGGAGGAGGAGGAGGAGGAGAGGGTCAGGTGGTAGGTAGGCAGGTAGGTAGGTAGGTAGGTAGGGTGATGTGTTTAGGATCGTGTATGTCTGTGTGTATGTGTGTGTGATTGATTGGGCTCTTGTGTTTCTATATGTGTTTGTGTGCATGGTGTAGTGTCCCTTGTGTGTGTGTTTGGTGTGTGTGTGTGTGTGTAGGTGTGTGTGTTTGGTGTGTGTGTTTGGTGTGTGTGTGTGTGTGTGTGTGTGTGTGTGTGTGTGTGTGTGTGTGTGTGTGTGTGTGTGTGTGTGTGTGTGTGTGTGTGTGTGTGTGTGTATGTGTGTGTGTGTGTGTATGTGTGTGTGTGTGTGTGTGTGTGTGTGTGTGTGTGTGTGTGTGTGTCCTCGCCCTCTCTGCCCTCCTCCACCTCCATCTCAAGGATCTCTTCTTTTTAAGGTTGTTCCAATCTGCCTTTCTCTCGACTCGTCAACTTTACCACCCACCATCCTCTCCAATCTCTCGTTCCATCCTCTCCAATCTCTCGTTCCATCCTCTCCAATCTATCGTTCCATTCTCTCCAATCATCCTCTCCAATTTCTCGTTCCACTCTCTCCAATTTCTCGTTCCACTCCTTTCTATTAAATTGTTACATTTACTACAATTTTCTCCACGTACATTGTTCCACCGACCTTCAATCTCTCCAGCCTCTTGTTCCACCTACCAACCTCTCCACTAGTAAATTGTTCTACCGATAATTCTCTCCATTAATGAACTATTTAAACTCGAACTTCATGATACTCCTGCGAGACGATTATTTTAAAACTAATCTGCTTCTTTTGCTGGTTATTCCTCTTACATAAATATATTCATCTTTCTTTTTCTTTTTTTAATTAAGGGGGAAATTCACTTTTATTATAATGAAGACCCTTTATTCCTCAAAAAATAAAATAGTATGCCAAGAAACACGACCAGATAAATAAACTAAAATAATGGTGTTTTGTTTGTTGCTTTGGAATAGTTTGGAGGAATCAGTAGTTTCAGATTAACCAACATTGTACTCACTCCTTAAATTTCAGCCATGAGTAATGAATGTACTATTGTTTAGCTTTCTCTCTTATGAGTTTGCAACGGGCCATTACCCAACTCATATTTCCTCGTATCTTCTCATTTCGACTTTTATCAATCTCTCTCTCTCTCTCACACACACAAGAGAGAAAGCTAAAAAGTAGTACATCGCTCATGGCTGAAATTTCAAGAGTAAGTACAGTGTTAAGTACAGTGTTAAGTACAGTCAGGTGTTAAAAATGAAAGAAAGAAGGGAAATAAAAGACCAGCCTGGACATTTTTACCTTATGAGGGGAAAAGAGAGCAGCAGGTGGAGCTTAAATAGAGCGGGGGAGGCGGGGGGGCAAGTGCATGAGTAAAATTAGTAGGGATTGGTCGATGAGTATCTATTATAGGTAAGGTGATGAAGATATAAGAGGGGAAAGAGGGTATGGGACGAGGTGGGGGTGGGGGGGGGAGCATTAGGGTAGGGTAGGGACATCGGGGGGAGGTGGGGGTATCAGGGGAGGGGGATCAGGGTGAGGTAGGGGCATCAAGGTGGGTTAGGAGTGGATAGGACGTCGTGGAGTGGGGTGGATTGGGGTGGGACTGGGTAGGGTTGGGTGTGGTGGGGTGGGGTTGGGTGGATTAGATGGGAGCTAGAAAGAGTTGGGTGGAGTGGGGCGTGGTAGGGTCGGGCGTGGTAGGGTCGGGCGGGGTAGGGTCGGGCGGGGTAGGGTCGGGCGGGGTAGGGTCGGGCGGGGTAGGGTCGGGTCGGGCAGGGTAGGGTCGGGCAGGGTAGGGTTGGGCAGGGTAGGGTTGGGCAGGGTAGGGTTGGGTTGGGCAGGGTAGGGTTGGGCAGGGCAGGGTAGGGTAGGGTAGGGTTGGGTTGGGATGGATGCGTGAGAGTCTTACATTTACCACCAACCAGGACTGCAGCCACCATCAACAGCAGAGTAATTATGAACATCATTTTGGGTGATCTGAGACAAGTTGTTGGCTGGCATGCTATACCTTCCTTCCTCCTCACTCCCTTTCCTTCCTTCCTTTTCTTCACTGCCTTTCCCTCTTTCCTTCCTCCTCACTCCCTTTCCTTCCTTTACTTCACTGCTTTTCCCTCTTTCCTTTCTCCTTACTTTCCTTCCCTCCTTTCTTTACTTTACTATCTTTCCCATTTTCCTTTCTTCACTGCTTTTCCCTTTTTCTTTTCTCCTCACTCCCCTTCTTTCCTTCCTTTCCTTTCTTCACTTTACTGCCTTTCCCTCTTTCCTTTCTCCTTACTCTCCTTTCCTCCTTTCTTTACTTTACTGCCTTTCCCATTTTCCTTTTTCCTCACTTCCCTCCCTTCCTTCCTTTCATCACTGCTTTTCCCTTTTTCCTTTCTCCTTACTCCCCCTCCTTCCTCTCTTTCTTTACTTCACTGCCTTTTTCTACTTCGCTTTCCCTCTTTCCTCATCTCTCCCTCTCTATCTCACTGCATTTTCTCTCTTACCTCTCTCCGCTTCTAAGCCTACTTCCCTTTCTTTTTGGTTTATTCTGCTTTCCTTTCTCTCCCTTTTTCCTCATCTTTCCCTCTGCCAAACTATCTCATTTCTCTCTTGCCTTGCCCTGTTTTCTTTCCTTACTTTCACATTGTCTCCTTTACTTCGCTTTCCTATTTCCTCCCTTCCATCTTGGTCTTACTTTTCTATCATTTTTATTTACTGAAGTCTGCTATTTATATTTCATTTTCTTCCTCTTAACTAAATACTCCTTCTTTGCTTCTTATCTCCAAATTTCATTGCTCAAAAAATTCTTCCTCTTTTTCGTCGCCTCCCTTCACTGATTCCTTCTCAATTATGTATTCTAAAATTCCTACACCTCCTCCTCTTCTTTTTCTTTCATCTCAACCCCTTCCTCTTTCTTTTCATCCTCCACCTCCCCTTCCTTTAATCTCTCCCTACCCACCTCTGTCACATCCCTTCCTTTACTCTCTCTCCATCTCAACCCCCCCTCCTCCTCCAGCTCCTCCTCCAACTACTCCTCCTCCTCCTACTCCAGCTGGTCCTCCTCCTCCTCCCACCCAGTCCTTGTGTCGTCATGTCCCCGTGTGTGTGTGTGTGTGTGTGTGTGTGTGTGTGTGTGTGTGTGTGTGTGTGTGTGTGTGTGTGTGTGTGTGTGTGTGTGTGTGTGTGTTGTTGGCCTCACCCCATCACATATATGGAGTCTGGAATCACCTCACAATAAACGTAATGGTCAGGTTGGTACAGGGAACAGTTTGTGAGAGGCTGGTTAAGACATGATGAGGTGGCTGGCTGGCTGGCTGGCTGGTTAACCCCTACTCATCCCCTTCTCTCTCACTTTTACTTTCTTTTTTGTCGCTCTCTTTCCTTACTATCAATCTGTTTACCTATCTAGCCATCTATTTATCTATTTATCTATCTACCTATCTATCTATCTATCTATCTATCTGTCTATCTCTTTATCTATTTATCTATCTATCTATCTATCTCTTTATTAATCTATCTATCTATCTATCTATCAATCTATTTATATATCTATCTATCTCTTTATATATCTATCTATCTCTTTATTTATCTATCTATCTATCTATCTATCTATCTATCTATCTTTATTTATCTTTTGATCTATCTATCTATCTATCTATCTATCTATCTATCTATCTATCTATCTATCTATCTATCTCCTTCTCTTAGTTTCTCCAATCACACAATCATTTCCTCAGTAAATCCGAAAAGAAGCAGAAGAAAGTAAACAAAGTGAAGAAGAAAAGGTGAACTAAGAATGGAGATCTACTGTATTGTATGTATGTATGTATGTATGTATGTATGTATGTATGTAACCCTAAGTAATTCGAGACAGAAGACGTAGTGAAAAGTAACATATGTGACTCTTATACTACAATACTTCACAACCTCCATCCAACCCGTTTAATAAAATTTTCCAGTGTTAGCCCAAATAAACCTTGGTGACTTAGGGATGTAGGTAGTATACTTGAGGTACAGTTGGCCACACATGAAGCTGGCACGCCTCGCTACTTGTGAAATAGATACAACAGGAATGAAAGTGAGTAAAAGTTGCATAGATTGTTCAGAAACGGATAGTAATTATATTTTACTGTCTGCCTGTCAACAAACTACATCTTTTTTTTTTTTTTTTCAATTTCCTTTCTTTTGTAGCCACCTCACAAGTAACGAGCCATACCGTACCACCTTCATGTGTGGGCTACTGTACATTTGAGGTACATTTGAGGTACATTTAAGGTACATTTGAGGTACAGTACACCTTGATTCCTCCAACCCAGGAAACAAAACATTAATTCTCAAGACTTTTACAATACCTGCTGCTTCCATCAACAACTTTCATAAGAGCCTGAATAAACCTTAAGGGGAGAGTTCCGTTTTGGTAAATTGGAGCGCCGCGATTCCTCCAAAGTATGCCAGGAAACAGACCCAGATGAAGAAATATAATGGTATCCTGTTGCCTGGAATAGTTTGGAGGAATCATAATCTCCAAAAATGTCAAAACTATATATACCCTCCCCTTAAGCCATTACAGACCTTCTTTTTACTCGGGATTAAAATAATATTGTATCAATGAGTTGCCCCTAATCACTCTTCCATACCTATCAAACCCAACCTACCACTCTTACACTTTCGATACACTTCACATTTTCTCCTGTTTATATTCCATCTTATTCAATATGTTATAAAAAAAAAATATATAAAATAGAAGAAATTATATTACACATTCCATCTTATTCAATATTATATAAAAAATATATATATATATAAATAAATTGGAACAGATTAAATTATAGGGTCTAATTGTTGGTGTGTTTTAGTCCTTTGATTTTGTGTATTTGTATGTGTGTAGTTTTTTTTTTTTTTTTTTTTCTGTCTGAGTCTCCATTACTTTCTGTCTGTCTAAGCCTGTTTGTCAAATAATTCTTTCCTTTCTGTCTTAGAGTACATAAATATTTTTGTCTCATCATCAAACTTTTATTTCTATTTGTATACTTCTCTATCTACTTTACTCTACTCTCTCTCTCTCTCTCTCTCTCTCTCTCTCTCTCTCTCTCTCTCTCTCTCTCGTCATCACTCACGAGGGTGTCAGAAGACTCACCACTCTCTCTCTATCTCTACACACACACACACACACACACACACACACACACACACACACACACACACACACACACACACACCTAACAAAAATGAGAGTGGGGTCATTCCTCATCTTCACATCCCAGTCATCCCTTCTTGACATCTCATCTCTCTCTCTCTCTCTCTCTCTCTCTCTCTCTCTCTCTCTCTGCATGTATCTATGTATGTATGTACTCATTTTTATTATAAGTATGTAAAAAACTATTAATCTGTCTATTGATTCCTCTATCTATTTATCTATCTACCATTACATCCATTTATCTATTGTGTTTACCTGGCATCTGTCCCCTTACTTCTTTATCATCTTCCCATCCTCTATCTATCTATCTATCTATCTACCTTCCCCTCTATATCTATCTATCTATCTTCCCCTCTATATCCATCATCCGTCTTTATTATATTCACCAAATAGTTTTTAAATCTTTCTCACACAAACCTTTTTACCTTTCTCACACACTCTTAATATCATTTTAAACTTATATCATTCTCTATGTAAATACAAATTGCCAATAATTTAGAAATACAGATTAAATTTAAAATCATACAGATAATTTTCCTCTACAGATTCTATCGTATTATATATGAGTTGAGTACTAGCGACATGCAAAAGACAGCAGTTAACAATTTACTCAATATACAAAAAATAAACAAATAAATATATAACTATAAAATAATAATAATTAATAGATAAAACTAAATAAATCTCATTATCTGATTTTTACGACAACAATAATTGATGCATTAAGGTGATAATTCACTTTTGTTACATTGGAGTGCCATGAATCCTCCAAAGTATGCCAGGAAACAGGACCATATGAACAAAAGTATCGGTGTTCTGTTGCTAGGAAGAGCGTGGAGGAATCAGTTGCTCCACATTTTACCAACACTGTACTTCCCCCCACAACTAATATATGCAGTAATAATAATACCTGTAAAGTTTGATTGAGTCTCAGAGTGTTGAAGGTAGGCAGTAATTATGGGTGTCAAGTTCAATCAACAATCCATCCACACATTAATTTTACTCAACCGTCAATCAACTCATCCATCCAGCTACCCACCCACCCACCTGCCCACTTATATTATACCCTCCTCACCCACCTACTGTACCTACCCACCTTCCCCCTGCTCTCCACCTATTTAATCCCCTATCCACCTATCCACCTTCCCCAACTATCCACCTATATACTCACCCACTTGTTATCTTCCCCCTGCTCTATATCTATCTAATCACCTATCCACCCATTCATCCATACACCTATACCTATTTTAACCTACCTTCCTACTCACCTATCCATTCATACACCTACCTACCCATATATCCACCCATCGACACACCTATCCACACACACACTCACATACTTATCCATACACCTATACGTACAGTTGCCAAAAAAGGTATTGCGATAACTATTGATACAATATTAAATATATCAATGTCCATAGTTGTTTGTAGGGATTATAAGTATGTATTACAGAAGGATATGTATATTTCCTTCTGTTATACATGCTTATAGTCCCTACAAATAGTTGTGGATATTACTATGGTTAAATTTCTATCAAAATTTGTTGCAATACATTTTTTGGCAACTGTACCTACTCTCCTACCCATCTATACACCTATACGTACCTACCTACCTTTCTACCCACCTACCCACCCATACACCTATACGTACCTACCTGCCTGCCTACCTACCTACCATTCACCTTTCCCATCTATCTAACCTGTCAATTAACTCCTTTACTATCGATCATTTCATAAGACAGTCTATGTATATGTTCATCTATAAATTCACTACCGTCCATCCCTTTATGAACCTGATATAATTCAAATAAACGTTTCACTTTAAAAAATGAGACAGATTTCAGAAGATGACTAAGTAACATAACATAACATAAGCAAAATTTAATTAATAAGTACATTTATATTCAAAGAAGATATATTTGGTTTGGAGAGGTTGTAATGTTAGAAATGTTGACGATTTTGTACACACACACACACACACACACACACACACACACACACACACACACACACACATACTCCACCGGACAGACTGACAGACCCGAGGGAAAATGACCGATGATGACAGATAGAGAGCAAACAGGTAGACAGGCATGGACAGAGATAGAGAGATAGAGAGATAGATAGATAGAGAGAAAAAAAAGAGATAGATAGATAGATAGATAGATAGATAGATAGATAGATAGATAGATAGATAGATAGATAGATAGATAGATAGATAGATAGATATAGAGAGATAGAGAGTGTAAAAGGGGGAAGGGGAAGGGGGTCAGACAGCCAGCCAGTAGCTAGTTGGTGTGAAAACATTTGTCACTTGCTCGTCACAGTAAGGACAGTCCATCTTACCAGACGTTGTAAAAAATAACTTCTATTGTCACTTCACTCCCAAGTTGGTAGGAAAATGACCCCTAATAACCTGCTATTTTATACGAGTGCTGTTGATAAGGTGGTACTTAATTTTTGTTACACTGGAGTGCCTTGATTCCTCCAAAGTATGCCAGGAAACATGACCAGAAGAGCAATTATAATGGTGTTCTGTTGCTTGGAATAGTTTGGAGGATTCAGTTGCTCCAGATTTACCAACACAAGACTTCCTTCTCCCTTAAGTCTCCTCACTGACAGGAGCCCCAGTTCTCAAAGATGGTCTTATAACGAATATATTGTATAAGGCAAAATGGAGAATTGTGGAATATTTTACTTGCCTATAATATTATATACTTATGAAAAATGACTCTTCATGTGTGTCAACTTTTGATATATTTAACTGGAACAGGATACACGAAAACAAATTTGAATACATATAATGTCTATAATCCACCATTATCTTCTGAATATGCAACCACAATCCACTGAAACATAAACATTAAAACGTAAATATTAAGGTCTAAACACTATATACACAGATTCACACCATCTACTCATATACATCGTGGGTGGGTGTGTGTGTGTGTGGATGTAAAAGGAAACTACTGACCGCTACTGTGCCAAGCGGCGTCGACCCCTCCAACTTCCTATGAAAATAACCCTAATTTTATCCACGTGCTGGCCAGAAATGAGATGCCAGCCGCCCCGACACCACCAAGTTTAGGCCTGAGTATTATAATAATGTGCAGGAACTCGCCAAGACAAAAACCAACCAACAACAACGGTGGGGTGAGGGTGTCAATTACCACCTCTCCTGACAGACAGTGTGATGGATGTTTCTTCTCCCCCAGCAGCCCAAATCAGCCAATATATGCTGCCTCCTCATTCATAAACAAGGCACCTCATCACCATGCTATACCATCTTCTCCTCCTCCTCCTCCTCCTCCTCCTCCTCCTCCTCCTCCTCTTGCTACTGCACCTCTTTCTTTTCCTACTCCTCCTCCTCCTCCTCCTCCTCCTCCTCCTCCTCCTCCTCTTGCTCCTCCTTCTTCTCCTCCTCCTCCTCCTCCTCCTCCTCCTCCTCCTCCTCCTCCTCCTCCTCCTCTTCCTCCTCCTCCTCCTCCTCCTCCTTCTCTTGCTACTGCACCTCTTTCTTTTCCTACTCCTCCTCTTATTTTTTTCCTCCTGCTGCTGTACCTCTATCTTCTCCTGCTTGTTTCTTCTTCTCCTCCTCTTCCTGCTGCAACTCTTTCTTCTCCTACTCTTCTCCTCCTTCTTCTGCTTCTTTTCCACTCTCTTTCCTCCTTTTCCCCTTCCCCCTTCCCCTCCCTATTTTGCTAACTCTATTACGATCTTATGCTGCATATATTTTTTGTTTTCAGGTTAAGGGGAGAGTATACTTTTGGTACATTACAGTGCCTTGATTACTCCAAAGTATGTCAGAAAACACATCCATATAAAGAAATATAATGGTATCCTGTTGCCTGGAATAATTTGGAGGAATCATAATCTCCAGAAATGGCTGAACTAAACCCTCCCCTTAATGCAAACAGCTGGAGTAATTAAAAGTCGAATTAAAAAAAAAACACCATTAAAACGAGTGTGCAAGAAAAAAAAAGTGATCAAACAGTCGTAAATAAAAGAATATCATGTAAACAAAAGTGTAAACAAATCGTAAATACAGGATAGGATGCAAAAAATGTGCAAAAAGTCGTAAATAAAAAGAATATCATGTCAACAGAAGTGTAAAAAAAAAGTCGTAAATAAAGGATAGGATGTAAAAAAATGTGCAAACAGTCGTATGAAAAGGATACCACGTCAACAAAAGTGTAAATAAAAGTCGTAAATGATATAATTGATTGATTGATTGATATTTTTTTTTACAGTAGGTGCCACAACAGCGAGGTCATATGCCGCACGAGGAAGAATGTCAGTGTGAAAAAAAAATAGTCGTATTAAAGGGGAGGGTATAGTTTTGACATTTTTTGGAGATTATGATTCCTCCAAACTATTCCAGGCAACAGGATACCATTATTTTTCTTCATCTGCATGGGTCTGTTTCCTGGCATACTTTGGAGGAATCAAGGCACTCCAATCTATCAAAAGTATACTCTACCCTTAAACGGATAGCATAATAAGCAACAGTGAAGTAAGCAAACCGTCGTATATATAATAAGAATGAATATCTGCGCTAACTCCTCATAATAAACCCAAGTTGGCAGAGATTAGGATTTTAAATATGAAGCTCTGCAACATGGTAATATCTAGCAATGTATTCACAGAGTGGCAATGTGTTTATTATGGAGGTTAAGTTAGGTAGTGGGAGAACTGGAGAGGTTAGGTTAGGTTAGGTTAGGTAGTGGGCAAGATGGAGGGGTTAGGTTAGGTTAGGTTAGGTTAGGTTAGGTTAGATTAGGTTAGGTTAGGTAGTGAGCGAACTGGAGAGGTTAGGTTATGTTAGGTTATGTTAGGTTAGGTTAGGTTAGGTTAGGTTAGGTTAGGTTAGGATAGGTTAGATAAAGTTAAGTTAGGCTAGGTTCGGTTAAGTTATATTTATTTATTAATTTATTTTTATCATCTTGAAGAAAATTAACCAGTACCCTCATAATTATAATTCCCAGCTCTAATTTATAAGTGCGTATGTGTGTGTATGTATTATATTATTATTATTATAAATGCAGTGCAATCCAAGACAAAGTACACCGAAAATTTACACATTCTGGTGTTTATCTGTAACTTAATAAAGACTGATGGAATGTCCCGAGGAATGTGTACCTACAAGGGAATCATCAGTGCATTATCACCAACATTAAGGGGGTGTGGGAATTAGGGGACAGGCTTGGGGTGGAGGGTGGGGGGGACGGGGTAGAAAGCTTGTCCCCTATTCCCGCATCCCCGCTAACCCCCCCAAGCCTGTCTCCCTACTCCTGCACCCCCCAAAAAAAAAATCCAAGCCTGTCCCCTACTCCCACACCCCCTTAAATGAACTCACTATAGTACCTTAGTCTGTGCTTTAGGGAATCTGCATTGTGGGATATAATCATAGTCTGGAGGAATATGTAATCCTCTTATTTACCTTACTGACAACACATTAGCTCTTAAAGGGGTGCGGGAATAGGGGACAGACTTGGTGGGAGTTTAGGGAGGTGAGGGAGGGTATTTTTTGGGGGGGTGGGGTGGGGCGGGAGTAGCGGGACAGGTTTGAGGGGGGTGAGGGGGGTGCAGGAATAGGGGACATGCTTTCTACCCACCCCTGTTTCCTAGCATATACTTTGGAGGAATCAAGGCACTCTAATGTACCAAAAAAAAAAAAAAAAAAAAAAAAAAGACCACCTTAAGGGGAGAGTACACTTTTGATATACTGGACTAACTTGATTCCTCCAAAGTATGTCAGGAAACAGGACCAGATTAAGAGAAATAATGGTGTCCTGTTGCTTGGAATAGCTTGGATGAATCAGTTACTCCAGATTTACCAACACTGTCCTACCTCCTAAAGCCTCACATCCCCAAAGTGTTCCACTGAGCTCCAGACAGGCGTAGGGGAAGGGAAATTAATAGTGACATTTTAAAGAACTATAGGAGGAAATTTCAACCCATGAGAGAGAGAGAGAGAGAGAAGCAGCCTTAAACCTCTTAAAAAGTGAATGGCTTAATGTATCTTTCACCCGATCCTTGCCAAGCACAACAAAAGACTGGCGGTAAAAGCATTCTTACAGATACTAATGAATGTAAAGCTGGAAATCTTCTTACACATTGTTATGGTAAGCATTGGGGGTCGGTCCGGGATTTTTTTTTTTTTTTTTTTTTCACAGCATGGGGATTTGAATAGAAGAAGACTTTGAGGTTATCCGTTTTAGCCATTCTGTACGCCACTTGGGATTATATTCGGACTAACGCTGGCGATCTTATTCAGCAGGGAAAAAAAGTAAATAAAAAGTGCTTGTGTGTGTGACGGGTTCATTATCATAACTACTACGACACACACACACACACACACACACACACACACACACACAGTCATGGTCAAAATTCCTGCAACATGGTGAATAAAAAAAAAAAAGCCATTTGATTGAATCCTATGAAGCAATATTGCAGAGACCAACAAGAGACATAATTTCAGATAATTTTTCGAAGCCAAGACTATTGACAAGGACTGTACAACAAACAAACCCTTACCAACTCACGCCAGCCACCACGGGGGAAAAATAAATGAATAAGATAAATAAATAAATAAATAAATAAATAAATAAATAAATAAATAAAACTAAGGAGTGAATGTCAGCAGTGCGGGGTGGGTCATCTCGTAACCTATACCTATACAATATACAACGCGGTGTCTTTGGGGTGTAAAAAAAAAAAAAAAAAAAAAAAAAAAAAAAAACGTAAGCACATAAATCCAAGAGGTGACCCTTAATCTTATTTAGCGAGGAAAATTTATGTGCTATGAAGGTTGCGTCGGGCCAGTTTGCAAAAGGTTACCGCGATGCATATTTATATTTTTCACTGAAGGGCAAATGGTCGGTGATCGGTCGGTGGCGTTGTGTCGCGGTACATATAAATAATATTAATGTCTGAAGGAGGAAAAAAAAAACAGAAACAGAAACGAGAGACTTGGAACAAAAGACACTAATTATTTATTAAGAAGGAACTAAAAGAAGGTAATAAATGGATGAGAAGACGAAAAAATATATGGTTTCATTAATTAAGGAATATGGTTGTGAGGTAATAATGTAGACAGGAACGAGCATACGTGTTAGTTAAGTTGAAGTGGGAGTGTGATATAGAAAGAAGTGATGTTGGACTTGAGGTGTGGAAGAAATAAAAATAAGTTACGTAAAGTGGAAGGGAATATAAAAGGAAAGATAATGAAGGAAGACAATAAGATAATGAGCAAGATAGGGGAGGAAAGAAGGGAGGACACAACAAGACACGATTGATAGATAGATAGATATAGATAGATAGATTGAGACAGATGGATGGAAAAATAGATATTGATAGATTGAGACAGGTGGATAGATAAATAGATAAAAAGACATACAGATAAAAAGACATGATAGACAGACTGAGATAGATGTATGGGATGACATATATAAAGATAGATAGATAGATAAAAAGACAGACAGACAGAGAAACAAAAAGTGTGAGAGAAAAGGTGGGAGGAAAGTATATAGATAGGGGCTTAGAGGAAGACATATAGATAGACAGACAGATAGATAAAAACACAGACAGACACATAAACAAAGAGAGTGAGAGAGAAGGAAGAAGGGAGGGAAGTACAGTAAATAGATAGGGGCTTAACTTAAGGAAGAGTAGGTCAAGGGGAACAACAACCACCACCACAACACCAACACCAACACGTCTAATAGGTATATAGTAAACCAAGTGAGCGGGGGCGGAAGAGAGAACCCACACACACACACATGGACAGCTGACTGACTGACTAACTAACTGAGGGCGAGAAGTTTGACGAATGAGCCAGACCGAGGGATATGACAGATGGAAGAAAGGGGACGAGTTTGAGGAAGCCCCTTGATTGAGTATATGTGAATGGGGTGTGTGTGTGGTGCTGTAGGAAGGGATTTGGGTAGCTGTGTGTTTGTGTCTGTGTGTGTGTGTGCGTTTTTTTTTTTTTTTTTTTTTTTTCAGTACACAAGTATGATAACTCCTTTAGCACGGTGAGGTCATTATTTATTTTATTTATTTATTCATTTATTTATTTATTTATTTTTTGCTCAACGCCAGATCTTATTACTCGCCAAAGGAAAAGCTCCACACACATGAAATTATAAATCCAATCAGGTATTGTCCACTGCAAAGAGAAGAGCACCAGTTCTGTTGTTGTTATTTCTCATTCTCTCTCTCTCTCTTTATCTATCTATCATTCTATCTATCTATCTATCATTCTATCTATCTATCTATCATTCTATCTATCTATCTATCATTCAATCTATCTATCTATCATTCTATCTATCTATCTATCATTCTATCTATCTATCTATCTATCTATCTATGTATCTATGTATCTATCTATCTATGTATCTATCTATCTATCTATCTATCTATCTATCTATCTCACACAATCCACTTTTTCTTCTTTGATTCTTTCTCCTTTCACACTTTTCGACCTTCTCCCTTTCCAATTTTTGTCATGCCCCTCTCCCTCCCTCCCCCCTAATCATTCCTCACTGTCATTCCCCCACAAATTACCTCCTTTCTCCCCATTCACTAGTTCAGCTCCCTTTCACCATCCCTACTCCTAACCCACTCCTTTGCATTTCACTACCAATTACTCATACCACTCCCTACAGATACCTTGGCCATTACATCTCTCTCTCTCTCTCTCTCTCTCTCTCTCTCTCTCTCTCTCTCTCTCTCTCTCTCTCTCTCTCTCTCTCTCTCCATTCTCCCCTCCTCTTCCATCTCTGTCCCTCATTATCAACCATCATACCTCTTGCACCCCTCCCCTTTTATCTTCAATATCCTCCTCCTGCTATCTCTCTTCTTCTCTCCTCTCCATCACCCTCACCCCTCTGTTTATCATCCCCCTTCCTCACTACCTTCCTTCCTTCCTCACTACCTTCCTTCCTTCCTCACCTTCCTTCCTTCCTTACACCCCTTCACATTATCGTTACCCTCTTTTCACCCATCCCTTTACTTCCTCCTCCTCCACCTCTCCACTTCTTCCCACCATCAGTACTCCCTCTCTTCTCCAGCATCCCTTTTAATCCCCCTCCTCTCCACCCATTTCCACCATCATCAATATCCATGCACTTTCCCAGGCATCCCTTGCTTACTCCCATCTCTTCCACCTTCCCCACACTCCCTCCCATTCCATTTCATTCCCTTTCCCTCTCATCAAGCAACCATCCCTCTCCTGCACCCATCCACCCACTCACCCACCCTCCCTCTCCTGCACCCATCCACCCTCTCCTACCCATCCACCCAATCAACCCACTCCCCTCCTTACCTCCAATATCAACCATTTACCGATAAGAAAATTGGTTGGCCCCCTCTCTTCCCCCGATGATAATTATATAAGGAAATACTGTAACACCACCACCACCACCACCACCACGTCCACCAGCACCACCGGGTAATAACTTCCATTTAGAGTTAAGTACGAGTTTGGTAGTGGGTAAAAGATGGGCTGGGCGTCCGTATTACTCAAGCACTTGCAGACAACGCCCTGATATATTAAAGAACCCCCACTTCCCCCCACCCCACACACACACCCATCCCCTCCTCAATCTCCCCAGTTCACCCCCCCGGCACCACGGACGTATAAACATGCATATATACATACATACTGTTCATACATATCGCACGCAAGCACGCATACACAAAGCTGGCGACAGGCGGACGAGGATGCCAGCCAGCCTCGCATGCCACCATCTCTTTTTTTATTTTCCCCCCCTGGCGACACACGTATAAAGTGAGTGTAAAGATGGAAGAACAATGACATTTATAATTGTTACACAGTCATTAGCAGAGGCATTACAGACACACATACATACATACACACACACACACATAACTAGACATAATATTACACACACACACATAACTAGACATAATATTACACACACACACATAACTAAACATAATATTGCACACACACACACACACACATACACAAAGGAACATATACGTCCACTCATAACCAGACATAATATTATACTATTTGTGTGTGTGTAGAGAATATTACTGTGATCCCTCTTGTGCCCCAGGGATGGAGAATTAAGAGGACTGGGGAGTAGGGGACAGACTTAGATGGGGACTGGGGGGGTGCGGGAATAGGGGGACAGGCTTGAGGTGGGTAGAAAGCCTGTCCCCCTATTCCCGCACCCCCATAACCACCCAAACCCCCCCCCCCAAGCTTGTCCCCCTACTCCTGCACCTCTCCCCCCAAAAAAAACTGCATGGGAGAAAGGGGAAGGGAGGTAGGGCTGGAGGGAAGGGAGTGGTGAGATGAGAGAGTCTGCATCGAGGAGTTTACGAGAAGGAAAGACACACACACAGACAGACAAACATATAGAAACACAGATAAGCAAATAGATAGACAGACAGACAGACAGGCAGGTACACAGATAGACAGACAGACAGACAAACAGACAGACAGGCAAACAGAGAGACAGACAGACACAGATAAACAGATAAATAGATAGACAGACAGACAGACAGGCAAGCAAGCAGGCAGGCAGGCAGACAGACAGGCAGACAGACAAACAGGCAGGCAGACAGGCAGACAGACAGACAGAGGGTGAGCATAAGGAGAGACAGGGAGAAGGAATTAGGGAAAGGGAGTTGTAGAGAGATGAAACAGGGAACCGACGCAGGAAAACAGAAATGAAGAAATGAAATATAAACACACAAGGAAGAAGATGAATGATGGGGGGGGTTACAGAAGGTAGAGAAAACAACAACAACAACAACAACAACAACAACAAGAGAGAAAGTGAATGATGCAGAGGTGAGGTAGGAGTACAAGAATTAAGAATAAAAACAAAGCAGGAATAGTGGGCGAAATGACAGAGGCAGAGAGAGAGGGTAAAAGAAAAACAATATAATAGAAATAAAGAGAAAGGAAAGTGACAGATGGGACATATGGAGTGGGACAAAACTGAGAAGCAAGACAGATGTGATAAATAGGTGGATATATAGATAAAGGTAAGAAAGAGAGTTAGGGACAGGCAGACTATCACACACAGAGAGATTCCAAAAACAAGGAAAAATAAATATATAAACAAAATAATAAATAAAAACTGGAATACAACAAATACTATCATACACAGAAATTCCAGAAACAAGGAAAAAAATTAAAAATAAACAAAATAATAAATAAAAACTGAAATACAACAAATTCTATCACACGCACAGAGATTCCAGAAACAAGGAAAAATAAATAAATAAACAAAATAATAAATAAAAACTGGAATACAACAAATACTATCACACAGAAATTCCAGAAACAAGGAAAAAAAATAAAAATAATAATAATAAATAAAAACTGGAATACAACAAAAAATTCTATCATACACATACATTCCAGAACTATACCCCAGATCTTATAGTACAGGAATCTCTCAATGCCGACACACACATAAGCATTAGTAAGAAGCATAATATTCTCCTTACATTCTCGTTATCATGACTGACTGTGCCTGACTTCATTATAAACAATAGTCTCACACACTATATATTTTTTCGTGGGTAATGGTGTGTATATTGTACTTGTGTTTGTGTGTGTGTGTGTGTGTGTGTGTGTGTGTGTGTGTGTGTGTGTGTGTGTGTGTGTGTGTGTGTGTGTGTGTGTGTGTGTGTATGTGTGTGTATGTGTGTGTGTGTGTGTGTGTGTGTGTGTGTGTGTAATGAATGGGCAGTGTGAGTATGTGTGTGTGTAACGTGCCAAGTGTGTGACTATGTAAGAGTATGTGTGTGTGTATGTGTAAGTGTATAACGTGCCCCAATGTGTGTGTGTGTGTGTATATATATGTGTGTGTTTGTGAGTGTGTAAGTGTGTGTATAACGTGCCCCAATGTGTGTGTGTGTGTCTGTGTGTGTGTGTGTGAAGGGAGGGAGGGAGGGAGGGAGTAGTGTTGCTTTCTCCCGTTTCTCCTCCCCCTCCTGCTTCCCATTGTCTTCTCCCCTTGGCCTCACCTCCTGCCCTTTTGTGGTGTATCAGAAACAAGGGAAGCGGACACACTTACTTTCCCCTCTACACATCCCTCCCTCTCTCTCTCTCTCTCTCCCTCCCTCCCTCCCTCCCTCACTCACTCACTCCCTCTCTCCCTCCATCTCTCCCTCCCTCCCTCACTCCCTCCCTCCTTCCCTCACCTGTAATACCACAACATAACTATAGTATAAGACATAAAATTAAACCCTTCAAAACCCTGCAAAATATCTACAGTAATAATTGATAAAATGATGAGGATTATAATTTATTATTATTTCTATTGCTTAAAATTTTTACCTAGAGTTCAGACAGAGTTCAGTTTCACCAGGTTGGAATGGGGCAATAACTCTCTCTCTCTGTTTTGTTTTATTTCCCTTGTCACGTTCAACCTTCAACTTCAATCCCTGTCAGTGTCCCATTCTTCAGTTACATTCCACCGCCACTACCAACACCAACACCAAACAGTACCTAATTCCAGACTACACATGCATACTGTATTTTTTTTTTCTAAGGTCGACTTGATTACAGGACGCTTTCTACAATTGTCTACCTCTTGTGTCTTTTATTGTGTGTGTGTGTGTGTATCAGGAGCTACCATGTACGTGTGTGTGTGTGTGTGTGTGTGTGTGTGTATCAGGAGCTACCATGTACGAGTGTGAGTGTGTGTATGTGTGTGTGTGTGTGAGTGTGTGTTCAAACTTTGGCACACATATCACAGGCACATGATATAATATTATATTCTCTGTACATACCCTTTTGGCCCTGGACATACAATAATACAGTCATTCACTACCAACAGGGTGCAGTGACAGCCCAATGCAACACAACCCTTTTCTTCCGGGGGCCAACAGAATGAACGCGTATAATTTACAGTGTGTGCAAAAAAAGGAGCGTATATAATTCAAGCTGTGGGATTATCAGATGGGGAGAGAAGGAGGCATAGTGGGTCATACGTCATCCCTTTGACAGCGTTCATTATCATAAGTTGGCAGGCCAGGGCTTTGATCCACCTGGCCACTGTACACCAGGGGATGCTTATGGCTTACCTCCACTTACCTCCACTCCACTCCACTCCACTCCACTCGTTCCGTCTCTTTCATAATACACGCGAGCCTCATCTAACCTTTCGTTTTCTTTCTCTTATTCTTTTGTTTTCCATCTTTTTCTCTCTCGCTCACTTCAATTACACACACACACACACACACACACACACACTAACACACACACACACACACACACACACACACACACACACACACACACACACACACACACACACACACAACACACACACACAGACAAACTACAAATATGCATTCATACGGTTTTTACACTTGCAAATTTGTTTACAAAGTCACATCAATTTACATTACACATTGTAGATAAACAGTATAAGTTAAACAATTCCAAAACAAATGTAATAACACCTACAATTCCACTCTGTTACATTCATACACACATTTACACACATTAATCACTCTCTATACACACTCATATATTATCATAGGTAAATAATATACTGTGTAGAAAAATGCATACACAAATACACACACATTAATCACTCTCTATACACACTCATTCATTATCATAGGTAAATAATATACGTGTAGAAAAATGCATACACAAATACACACACATCCCTTTACAATCACACCTGCGTGCTTGAGTTAAATTATATACCGATTTACACATCATATATTCATCCTTCAAATTATTCAAACTCACAGGAAGAAAATATATTCCTTAGACATTCTCATTTACCTTACAACACACACACACACACAAACAC